>JAATHB010000370.1:0-34736 GCA_014822075.1 Fusarium buharicum | reverse complement strand
TGCTGCATCCATACATAAGTTTCAACTTCACACCTCAACTTCTCGTCAATTGTGCCTGGGCACTGGGTCTCGGCAAGCTTATATGGTAAACAGCAGCGCATCATCATATTGCGACGAATCGTACCCGATACTGTTTCAACAGGGATGCAGACGTTAAGGCTTCCCTTAATCCATTGATTTTGGGGAAGGACCATACATCTATCATCATCGCTAAGGTTTAGATGGTGCCTCATGAGAGAGCTAATCGTGTGTTTTTGTTGAACGAGGTTGCCGTAGAGCTCCTCACGAGCTGTGACGTATCCCAGCTGGGCTACAATATCCCCATCCATGTTTGTTGCTTCATCATAGGAGATCTGGGTGCCATCTTCGAGTTCGAGCTTACGTGTAGGGTTCATGATCAGCGCTTCAAAGGAACAGAGAGGAACAGTTGATAACTAAGTAGATTCAGGAGTATGTCATACCTGGGCTGAGGAGCGGTCAGTAATGGCAGAATTGGTCATCGTTGTGGGCGGTAGAACCTGGCAGAAAATCCCGAGAGATCAACCCGTCGTTGAATAGAGTTTCAAATTAATATTATCAGCTAATAATAATGATCCATTATCTACCGTATTAGGCTTAAGCTGGACAGACTACGCCCACAAATATGGGGTTAAGTTCTTCCGGCTGGTGCGCTGCAGTATACATAGGGAGCTAAGCAAGTTTGGTTCAAGTCTCAGCATGATGATCAGCCTTCCATCTTATTCCCAAGGTGTTATGGAGACCATTGAATAGAGTGACATCACATCATATTTTGAGCTAGAGCGTACCAGACTGTCGGTCCTGGATCCACGTGCTGGAAGGCTCTAATGCCTGTACCACGTTGCACTAGGCCTGGCCCTGCAATGTGGTATCCCTTCTACCAACACTCGATATCTCATCTATCCTGACAGCATAGTTCAGTTTCGTTCCACTAGGCTCGATATTGCTTCGAGACCCGATGGAATTAATCCGGAAACCAAACATACAGTATCACCTGGTACTTTTTTGAGAGTCACGATCCTCATGGCAAGGTGATAATTAGCGGTAGTGATTTATTGACAAATGGGCGGCATGTCCTTGAGTTCCACAGAAACCAATTCCGAAGGATCAACGAGAACAATCAACAAGATGTGGTACCGGAATCCAAGGCGTACACGTCGATCCGCAGTAGCAACAACATTGATGGAATATCCAACAGGGAACTATTGATTCCTCATCCTGCCTATTTAATTGCTTGAGGAGCGCCTTGGTCAGCGGTGCGACTTCAGTTGCTTGGTCGGCAGGCTTTGTGGCTGCGGCAATCACATAGCCGTTTCTCTTCGCCTGATACAGATCATCCGCCGAAATCGGGTCATAATCATCGGATGCCACTCCGGGTGTCCACTGGGCCTCTAGTTCCCTCGCAAGCCATTTCGCACGCTTCTCCCAGACGGCGCCGTTGCTAGCAAATTCGTCTGGGAGAGTGGGGTCGACGTAGACGACCTTTGCACCTCCGTCGCAATTGAGGACTTCTGGCATCTTTATATCGAGGTAATGACTGGGCTCACGTGGGATTCCATGGGCTTCGAAACGATGATATCCATCTTCATCGGTCTTCCAACTGAAGAAGTCGTTCGACAGAGACAGCCTCTTAACAACCCACAGCATTCTGACTATGCGATATTGGATCATATCAAGCTCCTCCCAGGACTCCTCATGAACGCGTCTCTCTTCAGAGTCGTACTTTGAGTCCTCGAACCAGCCCGGTGGGAAGAAGTAATCATCACAGCGGAACGCTTCCTGTCGCGCCCTGTTGGCTTTCCTCTCAATACGGGCCTTCTCAGCGGCTTCTACATCTGCTTCCAGTTCACTCGAGAGCTTTTCCGGCTCGAGAGGACGTGGAATGTCTCTGGCGAAAAAAAGTCCACGGAGAAGGAAGTCTTCTGGGAGTGGGCAAGAGTAGACAAGCTTCTCAATTGATTCTTCTTCATTTGATCCGTTCAAGGAACAAGGGACTGGGAGGTCATCCTTAACGTTTTGAAACATAAAATCTGAACCGACCGCGCTATCTGCATCAGTTGTGAATCCTTCAACCTTGATGAAGCCGTACTCATCGGGCTTCTCTTTCTCGTTGAGCCGTGAGTACATTGTCGGGAACCCTGATCCCAGCACTCTTCTCCAGCCATCCCCGTCTTGGATCTCGATTCGGCGAATGGCCAACCAACGTGCACAGATAAAAAGGATGTAGCTTCATGGAGATAATGGAGACAGGGGGCTAGCGCACAGTAGGGTTTGCGTTGTATTGTTAACCCCGAATAACCCCAAGTCCAACCTTTTCTTCACTCCTTGATTTTGAGTGGCTAGGGTATCAAATGGTAGTTTGGCATTGATGATAGTTTGGTCCCTGTTCGCGATGCGGACCCACCCCCGGATGATTCCCCATACTACCTTTGGCCCGTGCCCGATTTCGCGAATGGTAGTTTGGCTCAAACTACCACCGGCTTAGCGGTTAGGTCCGGCGTGGAAAGGAGGAGTTAAGACGATGCTGATCGAAGACGTTAAATCTGCCATCGGACATGGTTTCTCTTGCTCGCTCCACGAGGCCAAGATTGAGGGGGGATCGCAAGGCTGCGGTGCGGAGCTGAGGTTGGTCCGCCTGCCAAGACTCGGCACAGCCACAGGCCTAAAACTTTACAATTTTTGATTGGGGGAAAAAGTAATTCCTGCAAGCGATAAACTTTAAAAACATCGGTTGGGTAGACTGCAAAGAGAATACAGGAATAGAGGAGCTTTTTAATTTTCGTTGAGTTCAACAGAAAAGATGGACCTTAACAAGCTGAACATCCCTCTCCGATTTATCATTAACTCATTTTTAGCCCTCCCGACCACATCACCGCCTTGTCTCCCTATACGACTTCCGACCAGCTCTAACTAATAACTAATAAATATATCGCCAGAACTTATAACCATAACGGTCAGTACGTTGCTTCCATCCTTTGGCAGGAGGCGGAAACTTGTAGTCATGGTGCCATGACGTCTCCCCGTACTTCATCATATCGCCTCCTATGCCGATATAATCTATATTCTCAAACTCCGCCAATTCTAACTCCACGCTACCTCCAAGGGAGAACCAGCTCTGTTCTACCTTGCGATGCCCCTTGCCCCATATAATCACATCGATCTTATCACTGCGACGGCCAGCTAGCCAGGCGTGGTCCCATACATGAATCCCCACAGGGCAAGAGAGAATTCCACTCAAATCAAGGGTAAAACTAGAGAACTTTCGAAGATAATCGCGCTCTCCTGGTTCACTTACGCGCAGACTCTGCAATATCATGTTGAAAATCACGCGTCTTTCACTCTGACGTTCCTCATTGGTAGAGAACGTATCTTGACCAAATGCAAGAGTCTTGCACCCGTCAGGGCCATATGGCTGTTTCTTTTGTGCCAACCATAGATCGACATATGACTTCTTTTTATCGCGGTATATAAGAATCGGCGTTAGGGCAAGAGACTCAACTCTGTCAACCCAGGCATAGTTTTCAAAGACTTTATCAAATCTTTTTAAAATTGGGCCCCAGAGCTTCATATCATCCTTCTGACCTAAAGTAATCGCATGCTTTGCATCCTTATGGGTCAGTAAGAAGCTAAACAGATCGGTCGGCTTCAGACACTTCGTTATGTTACACTAAATATCGTTCGGAAGTGCAGACATGCCAGAAAATATTGCCAAATTGTTGACAAGTGTTGGAATAGATGAAGACCTCTTCTATTGCTTTATAACTGTGGCTAAACTCTTATTTCCTATTACAGTGTCCCATTTTGCCTCCATGACAGGCCAGCCTAGCGGCGTTTTTGAGTCTCTTTGCAAAGCTTCCAGAAACGAAATCGACCGTTGGCAATCGGGTAAGTCTCAAACTTGATGCTTCCCACCGCGTTGGGTATTGTACAGGAAATTCCACATTCAGCTTCCGACATTTTATCTCCAATTGTTGTTTATGCCTGCTAAAACAGTGACAGCGATGATATTCAGAGGGAAGCTAAACTCGGAATGCACTGTAAATAACGACGTATTTCGTCCCGACTGCGGAAAACATCGGGCATCCGTTTTATCTTCTCCACTAGATCCTGTCGATGCTATGGCTGTATATCGCGATGCCGTGTCCTCAAATGCGTGGCAACCTCATCGGCTACAGAGGCGAATCCACAAACCTGGCACACGAGAAGGCGGTATGTAGAGAACAATGTAGGGATGAATTGCACTGGGTTCAGATTGCAAGCTCGCGGCCGTCATATTGATCGTCATAGTGACTGTGGCTTCATAGTAAGGTGTGAGCGACGATTGTATTTCAATCAACAACGAGACCATCTAGTAGTATGATTTACCTCCCCTATAGCACTTTACGCGAAAGGACGCGTCGCGTTTTGGATAACCCCTGTTCTGATCAGCACTACTATTCCCGTATATAGGTACAGCATTAAATCAACTCTACACCCTGGCGATAAATCAACCCTACTAGGGTTAAAGCGGGTCAATTAAATCAACTCTACTAGAGTTGATTTTGGACTGTAGCACTAGGATGCTCTTTGGCAAGATGAGTGGCAATTTCTCTAGCCAAGCATATGGCATGTCCGACAAACAAGAATCTGATACTCAGACAGAAGCATAAACGGGTAAATAGGGTCAGAAGGGCTAAGCTCTGTTATAGGGTTGAGTGCCATGATCTGATGAATCATTTCTGAATTAAATCAATAGTAATTGCTGGCTGGCTGCCACATTCGTCCCGATAGAGGCTGGCAAGCCAGAATCAGAACTTGACGCGCTGCTGTTAAGGCGTTGTCTTGCCTGACCGCGTAACCAAACACCAAACAGAAAACCAAGTGAACCCCATATCGAAGTCGAGCCTACCCCAACGCTAGTCTATTTTTCGAAAGTCAAGTCTACCCCTTATCAAAAGTCAATCGTACCCCCGGTGAAGTGGGGTAAATTAAATCAATTGTACAACAATTGATTTTAGACTGTAGCACTAGGCTACAATATTCTCGAGATGGCTTCCGTTGTATGAACGTTTTATTCCTGGTCAGAAATGGTTGCGATAGGGTCAGTATTATTAGACTATTCGACTATTACGCAGGTTAGTAGAGCCAGCCCGTCAGATCCCAGACGGCAAGAAAAATTGCCCTATCTCCAGCAACTACATATGAGTTGATGATGAACAGTGAAGCTGGAGCACGAAGCGGATTTTATTAGTTGGCCAATCGGGGCATCTGTTTCGGCAACCGATCTCCTGCTTACGCTAACCCTTGGCGATTCATCCCCACTCTCGTGATTCATAATGGTTTCTACATCCCTGCAAATTCCCAAAGCCACAGAAGTCAGCCGCGGCAGATTCCCATTAGCTTAACCCTAGAGAAACAGGATGCACTCTACAAATTCCCAAAGCCATAGAAGTCAGCCCCGGCAGATTGCCTGGTCTATCTTCAGTGCAATGGCTACCTCCCGATAGTGGCATAATGGCATGATGTCATGGGGATCTCCCATCTGACAAGATCATCGAAGCAACCTAACATATCTAGCGAGCCTGCTACGGTGTAAAGAAGAAGATAGAGAACTATGATCTTGCCGTATCCCGGGCATATCCATTTATTCATGGTTCTCAGATTTATGTCCTGTTGGGAGAAAATGGATTTGGGCAATTTGGGCATGAATGCGGTGACCCCCGCATCACGATGGGTATTTGCGGGAGAACCCACCTGACTGCCGCGAGTTTTGCCATAAATTTCCCGTACCGAATCATCGTCCTGGCCAAACTTCGCGCAATCAACATTTTCATGACCTCAACCCTCCACGTTAAACATCATCTACACGTGCGCGACGATACAAAGCGAAAACATTTACTCACTAGCCGTTCCTACGACGGTGCATGCTCACATGGCAAGTCGCAGAAAGTGGAAAATAAAGTGATTTTGCTGACGCTTTATTAGGACGTTGATGAACAAGATCTTGACGGAACTGAAGATTTCGCCAATGCTTTGAGCACACCCAACACTGTACACGGTACTGGCAAACCGGTGCTGTGGCGCAATTGCGAGGCGTCTATCATACACGTTCAACCTGAGCTGTATGGTCTTGTGGTAAAGAAGATGTCGAAGAGTCAGGGTTCGTGTATCGTGCCTCCAGGCTACGCACTGTACTGCGTTGGAAGTGGTGGCCAGTTGAAGAAGAAGACCTGACTATTTCTATGTGTACTATCCGAACAGCTTCTTTCTCATCTCCAGCCCGTCTTCCAAACCCAAACTCAAGTTCAATATACCATTGTCTAAAGGATTACCGCTAAAAGATATGGTCACGCACCTTGTGGCAGTAATTCCTTCAACGAGTTCTGCCTCGCGCACAGGGCTCTTGCCTATTGCTTTGGCCATTTTTGAGCCAAGAACACTATCAATATCAACATCGAGAGAACCCTGAAACTGGAATCCTTGTCTAGCAATCCCTCTTCCTCCGTTCGGTAATTCTTGATGGCGAATACCATCATCCCCAGTGCTTATCTGCACATGGAATAGACGCCAGGTAATGAACTGGATCTGACTCGCCTTGATAACCAGGCTCATGAGACAGTGAAGTTTGAGACCATGCTTTGTGGCGCGCGGAAAGTCCATCGTAATATTTGCCTTGCCATCCTTCGCGGCTACGGCGCCGCATACGTAGGGAGGGAATAAATCCATAAGGCCTTGAAAAGACCCAAGCGTACACTGCTGCGCTTGTATAAAAGCTTCCGCCGGATCGCCATTGAACTCAAGAGTGCCAGCAGTGTCTGGCACTACCCTATCGGTCGATGGGAGACCCGCGATAGCAGACCGTAGGCTAGGTATCGTGGTATTGGTATGGTTGGTTGACGCGGTCATCGCGCTATCGGCTGAGGGAAGGCTCGACAACGTGGCATTCGTCGCACAATCAGAAGACTCTTCGTCGCAAGTTTCGTTTATGAGCCCTTCTCTTGATGTCAAAATAACCCTCATCAAGTGTTTAAAGTAACATACTCTGCCGCTTTCGGTTCGCCATCAAGAGATCGATTGCCGCCTTGACAGTTTCATGGCATTTGATTCCCGCTATTGCTCTCGCGACCTGGGAGCGGTCATCCCTAGACAGGTCATGGAAAGCCTGGAGTGTTTGGAGCTTTGACGTTTCCCTGGGGTGACGGTACTGATCGCGATTGGCGAGAAAGTACGCTAGCCAGGCTTGAAACCCCGCTTTCAAAAATATTTTCTCAGTGTCACGTTCCGCTTGCTCCTGATCTGTGGCTAACTGTTCCTCGGATCGCAAGGCTGTCAAGGCGTCATCCAGGCCATATGGTGCTTTGATCCGTACCCATGGTTCTTGGAGTGGAGTTGTGAATAACTTGGACGCGTCTTGGGCGATTTTGCCACTTGTGTCCACATTCGACTGGAGTTGCTCGTCGGCCATGTTGCGGGAATTTCTGAAACCTACCAGCCTAAGAAAGGGGATTGTTGACGTGGTTAAATTTTGTGACTTAGGGGAAATTGCAGGGTTTATCAGCTCTGGAAAAGAGTTCTGGAAAATTGCAGGGATACTGTGAGCCTTTATTTTCGGTTGGCATGATAAATTGGAGAATCAGGGAAGCCTCCACAGCAACCATGTAAAATCCCTTCTTTTTCAGCCAATCACCCGTCTCAATTGAGGTAGACCTGCCCAACTACGCTGTGCAAAACAGAAACAGAAGTTTCTGTTCGCTGTGATTTTGGCAGATACCGCCCACCATGCGGGCGACACCACATTGCATCCTATATTAATGATCCTGGCAATCACTTTCTTACGTGGGGATGGGTGAGATATGCAAAATGTTGAAGGCTCGATCGTGTTGCATTAAATCTCTGCGGTGACCACTGTGCGTTGTGCATCATCCCTCTTTTTAGAAATTGACGCCTGGCTGCAGACGCGGAATAAGTCGAAAACGAAGCGGCCACATATTCTCGACCAACACCAATAAGGAAATGACCAGCAGTAGCTATGCAAGCATGGCCGTTAAATTTCATTCAACTACTAACCCGATAAATATAGAATGTAAAGAAATCGCAAAATTGTGTGCCGGCGCAGTGTGGGGGGTAACCGGCTTATTGGTGTAGAAGACAAGGCTATCACCAGTTGTTATTGATAGGAAGTGGGAAGTAACAATCGTCGACAAACTTCAAAATGCTGTATCGGTTTAGATTGAAAAGTGCGGCCTTAGTGCAGGATACCTCCAAACCAGTATACAGTCTGATGTCGGAATTTATGTCGCTGTCTTTATTATACGCTTAGGTGCAGCACAGCTATTGTTGCCAGTACGAGATGTCTGTAGTTTGACCTGAGGAACGCCATAAGAAACAGGTGGGGTGTCTGTGATTTTCTGGGCATAGTAGTAACGCAGTTACCTTGCAATAAAGACACAAGTGTTTTACAGCCAACACCGGACCCCTCATCTGTACTCTGTTCTCTGTCCTCGATGTGACTTGGTGCATATCACATCTTACTGCATGTCCTAACACTTTCCAGGCGTATATGCACGGGAATAGATGTTGGTATGCCAGCTGCGAGTAGGTATGCTGTCGCCTTTTCTTTGCCAGCATCGGTATGATTTGCAAGACTTGGTCCGATTTGTGCTATAAATATGCAGCTCTCTCTCCTCGGCATTTCTTTTCTTTTTTTTTTCTTTCTCATTATCATCATCATCATTTCTCTCAGAGATTTACAAACATTACAATATTCCTTCTAAACTTCTCAGCCCCATTAAACATGTGCACCTACGTCGACCAGAGTTACATCCGTACTAAATGCCGAGCCAATCCAAAGCATACCTATACGAACCGCACTTACCAAGTATGCGACAAATACGGTCCAAATGGTCACTACTGCCATGATGCCCAGCCGCAGAAAGACGGTAGTGGAAACATTATCCAAATGGGCTCATCCAGACGACCAGGTGACTGTCCGATGTGCCCCCCCGCTTAAGAGTACGTCGTTCCAGTGTACCCCAGCACATATGCTAAGCTTTCATAAGCAACCTTGCGGGCTTCATCCACCATAAAAAGGGGATAATAGTGACCAGACTCAAAATAGTTATGCTGACTGTGGCTCCACGACGAGAGGGGGGAAGTTGAGGAACAAGCGGCGCTAGTAAATGTCAGTAGACGAAAGAATATAACAGTGTTAACTCGGAATTCTGACCTTGTTGCTTTATCTCATGTAAAAGCTCATTGATGTTTTCGTATTGTTGGTTCCAGCATTTGGCAATTGGTACCTGAAGAGCAGGAAGCGAGTCAAGGTTAGGAAATTGGCCAGCTCTGAATGCATCCTCAATTGAACATTCGTCTAGTCCTTCCAAGGGCTTTTGTTCTGATAACAGTTCATAGAAAGTAGAACCAAGAGCAAAGATTTCGCTCTTTGTTGTTGGGTTTTCCATATCAGGGTGGCAGTGGCTTGTTTCATACCACGTTAAGCACTGTTCGCCATCAAGCGATGATCCTGAAAAGTCACCAATGAGAGCATTTAGCTCACTATCAATGAAAATATTGTTGCAGGAGATGTCGCAATGGTAAATTCCCATTGAGTGAAGGAACGCGATGGCCTCGGTTGCTTGTTCTGCCCAACGTATTTTGGTCGCAAGAGTCGGTGGGTTTTGGCGAAGAAGCTGTCTGATAGAGCCATGTTGAGCAAATTGCAGGATGATGCATTGATTTTCCAGGAGACCGAAATATTGAATGATTCCTTTATGCCAAGGGGAAACAGATCCTAGCCGTTTGTAGACCGCGATTTCTGCCTGCCTCTCCTCTGTCTGGTTGTCGTTATAGCATTTAGCTACCGCGTCAAGGCGGTATACCCACGAACAAAGGCCAACGCCGACGGTCGTACCTGCTCGAATGCAACCAGGCACTTGCAGCGTTGATTCAACAAAAAGTGGCATCGTATTGGGAGGTAGATAAATGTTGAAAGAATCAGTCAAAGATGAAGTTGAAAGCTCACGGCTGACGAGCGATGAGTGCTACCATGAAAAAGGGGGCATGCGCTTATGTAAGCCGGGTCCTGCCGGCGGGGCCCCATATGGACACGCCTAGGCACGCCCCCACTCTTAAGCGCGTAGGCGGGAGCCAATAGGTTCACGGGTACCCGTGATTCTATTGATTTCACGGGTCCCGGCGGCCAATACATGGGCACCTAGGTGCCCAAATAAAATAGCGCACCAGGTGCCCAAATTATGTCAGCAATCGTCGCCCCGATTGGCCGGCGCGCGTTAGACATGACCGACGCGACCTGCGCTCTGTGAGCTTCTACACCACAATCATTCATTCATTCCTGCGCTCTGTATGATAGCAACACAGCCAACGAAAATGGACCAAAGCCACCGGCTTGCCTTCCCGGACGATGCCCTCCCGCCTGAAGGCATATACGAATCCCGTGAGTCTCTATTGGCAGCCATTAATTCTTGGGCGAAACCTCGAGGTTATGCGTTCACGACGGGGAAATCATTAAAGACGTCAAGTGGCCGAATCAAAGTCATATTTGCCTGTGATCGAAATAAACTCCCACCGAGCACATCTATTACACGCCAGCGCCGCACTTGTAGCCGAAGAACCGGCTGTAAGTTTTCAGTGCTGGCCAAGCAATCATTGGATGGAAATACGTGGGTCCTAAGCCATCGACCAGACAAGGAGTATGCCCACCACAATCATCCACCGAGTCCGGACGCGTCTGCACACCCGGCGCATCGCCAACTTAACGAGAGAGATGCAGCAATTATTTCGAACCTGACAACTGCTGGCGCTGCTCCTCGAGATATCAGGACGTACCTCCATAACAGTTCAGATACCCTTGCGACGCAGCAAGACATCTATAATCGGATTGCGGCAACGAGAAGAGATCTGCGTGAGGGCCAGAGCAGTATCCAAGCGTTAGTCGACCAACTACAGGGAGAGGGCTTCTGGTGCCGGGTTCGATTGGACTTGGATAATCGGCTGACAGCCATATTCTTTGCCCACCCTGACTCTGTTGCATATCTGCAAAGCAACCCGGACGTACTGCTATTGGATTGTACCTATAAAACGAACAAGCACGCCATGCCGCTGCTTGACATGGTCGGAGTTGACTCTTGTCAGCGTTCCTTCTGCATCGCATTTGCATTTCTGTCCGGTGAATCAGAAGAAGACTATTCATGGGCACTTCATCATCTCAAATCACTCTACCATCATGAGCTCCCTTCTGTAGTCTTAACTGACCGATGTCTCGCTGCAATAAATGCAACTGCAACCTGGTTCCCTTCCTCCAAGGCCCTGCTTTGCCTCTGGCATGTTAATAAGGCAATCCTGCAGTATTGTCAGCCGGACTTTGTGCTGAAAAGTGGCGACACAAGCGGCCGGGTAGAGGACGAAAAATGGGACGAATTCTATGGTTTTTGGCACACTATTGTGGATTCGCCAACAGAAGAGATATTCACAGAGCGCCTAGCCAAGTTCGAGCTCAAGTACGCCAAAAGATACCCCCGGGCCGTTGGGTACATCAAATTGTACTGGCTCGAGCCGCACAAAGAGAGAATCATTAAAGCATGGGTGGATAAGTACCTGCATTTTGGTAATGTGGCCACCTCGAGGTAGCTGCCCAGGGTCAGATATAGAGGTCGGAAAGCTAATAATTGCCATCTAGGGCCGAAGGAATTCACTCCCTAATCAAATCATACATCAAGACCTCCACATTCGACCTCTTCGATTCTTGGCAGGCCATGCGCCATGCGGTCACCAACCAACTGAAGGAGCTGAATCACATACGAGCCTCTCAACAGATACGGACACCTTTGGATATCTCTGGAGGAAGGTTCGAGGCTGTCCAGGGTTGGGTTTCCCACCAGGCCCTGCGCAAAGTGCAAGAACAACGGAAGTTAGCTTTGGCATCTCCCCAAGCTCCCTGCAGTCAGTCTTTCACCTCCTCACATGGGCTGCCGTGTTCTCACACCTTGAAGAGACTCGAGGAGGAACAGCGCAGCCTTTTGCTTGATCATTTTCATCCTCACTGGAACTTAAAGCGAGGCGCGGATCGGCCCCGGCCCATACTAGAGCCACGTCGAGCCCCGCAGCAGGGCATCATCAGGGCGAGAGGTCAACCTGCGACGAGCACCAAACGAGAACCCTCTGGATTTGAGATCTCTCAGCCTGGCAAGAAAGCGCCCAGCACATGTAGCAGATGTCATGCTGTTGGTCACGCGAGGTCCTCACGAGCGTGTCCTCTGAGGTTCCAGGATTTGCTCATTCAGGAAGCGCCGGCCTCGAAGTCAATCCCGCAGCCGGATGTAACCCCGGTCGCAGTCCCAGGTCTGGCTGACCCAATTGAGGCGATTTCAGTGAGCCAAGGGCCCTCATTAGTTGAAGGCATGCCAGTGCTAGAATGTATTGCGGAAGCTACTGCACGCTCTCCCGCTACTGCACACACCCCACTTGCCCAGTCTTCACATACTGTACAAGTTTCGATTACAGCTCCTCAACATTCTGTCGTCCCAGACTGTCCCGTTGGAACTGTGCCAGGCCCTTCTGGCGAAGAATGTCTGAATCACGAACCATCCGATTTGCGCAACCTTCCTTCGCAACCACTACTGAGGTATGACTCGCCAGAAGCCATATATGGAAGATATGTCGCTGCAAGAAGCGCGTGGTATGCGGCGCAGCCGGCTGGCAGCATCAAAACAAATCAGCAATATCGCAGGGCGATGGGGCTTCCACTCAGGTACGACAAGCAGAGCTACGAGTGGTGTCTGGACTACAAACAGATGTCCAAGCGCTGTATCACGTCAACAGGATCAAGAGAATGGACGAAAGAAGAGATGATGGCGTATTTGGATTGGAGTAAGGCGGAGGATGAACGCATCGAAGCCCAAGTTGTTGAGGAGATGCGAAAGAATCCTCTAGCAAACAAAAGAAGAGGCATGACAGAAATATGGCGAAAAGCAGAAATGGATAGTATAGAGCAAGAAACCTTGTATGCAGCGGAGGATAAGGCAGAACCTTGTATTGTTGTCAAACGGTAACTAGTTGGCTTGTGCTTTAAAAATATTAGAAAACAGCATTACAACCTCGCTGGCCAATCGGGGCGACGATTGCTGACATAATTTGGGCACCTAGGTGCCCATGTATTGGCCGCCGGGACCCGTGAAATCAATAGAATCACGGGTACCCGTGAACCTATTGGCTCCCTTCGTTGTTTCCTACCTCATTGCCCCTCTTTTCCCCATAGACGCACGACATTTTAAATTCAGGCTGTATCGTACTACGTCAATCCTCCGCGCTTCATTGTTTGGGGAACTTCGGCTGTTTAATATATAATCTCTGAACCAACGTCCATTGCTCTAAAACCTTACACAAAACTTACTTTGTTTTCGATGTTAGCCCCCTCGAGCCCTACGCTAGAACTCCGGAATGGCGCCCAAGAATTCGACCTGCCAGAGGGCGCTAAAGACTTGTCATCGAATTTACTGGAGGCAGTCAAAAACATATCCCCCGAGGTAACGGAGATAGCAGGCAAGAGAATCTATCGGTACAGAAAACTTCCAGAATGCCAAGAGTTCTCTAAATTTGTCATTCATAATAAGGTCAGAACCCAAGAAAACGAAACACATTCCTTGGCTGACAGAACTGGAGGCTAGAGATATCCTCGACCGTCTATCCTCAGCAGGTTGGACACCAAATTTGGCTAAAACTCCTTTTGTACCTGAGATAATTGGATGCGACGAAACTACTGCTCTCACCTCCGATGATTGTGTCGCTGTGAGTGCTCTGATCACAGGTCCTGTCAAAATCGAAATACACACTGCATCTAAGATATTGTCTCATCTTTGGGAACCAGGAAAGATCCTAGTACTCATGCCGAAAACGCATTTAGAGTTTGATCTCAAAGGAGAAAATCACGATGCAAGCATGGGAGACAAGGAGAAACAAAAGCGCAATGTGGAGATAGACGATCGAGTTGAATCTGGCAAGGAAAGAATATATATCTTTTACACCATGTTACCAGTTAAGAAGAGTCGATAATCATGTTTCCTAGCCATGAGTCCCATCCGAGTTCCGGGTCCATCATCTCTGACATATTCACATTTGCTATTGAGTCATTTCCACTCTGGAAAGTCGTTGTTTGGAGGTTGAGTGCGAAGGTCTGTTGGGCTATCAAACAGCCCATCTCATCTGAGTTGCGATATTCGAATGTCCTATTGGGACTCTGGCCACTAGGAAGTAACCTTGGTTGCTCAGGCACGTTGGCCGGGTCAGAAGCATTTCGAGGCTGAATGTCTCCCAGCGGTTCTGAAAATTCATATCTTAGTCAGCACATATGAATGAACTGTGAAGGCTAGAACGTACCTTGGGTGACAGTTGGAGCTACAGTGAGATGTCCGACATCTGGGGTTAGAATCAGTCCTTCAATCCTGCAACCAACAAGCACCCGGGCTATACCTGAATGATTCTCTTGAAGATATCCCACTGTGTTTTCAGCGGTTGGCACTTTGGCTTGGCCATGAGCACGGTTATTTTCCAGGCCGCTTACTGCCACCGACTGTACAGGTTTCACATTTTCGGTTAAGTTAGATACAATTATTCGGCTGCCGGTGTGTGGGTGCTCTGTATCTACACTCAGTTAGTGCATGTGAATGGATTGCTGATGAGGAACGTGCCTTGGATGACGCTGAAAGACACAGGAAGATGTTGGACGTCTGAAACCAAAAGTCAGCCACCAAAACTTGCATTTGGTCGTCAGCCAGGCGATACCCAAATTATTTGCCTGCCAATATCCAGTCGTGTTTTCGGCGGCTAACGCTTTATCTCGAGCATCAGTGCTTGCTCTCATCCTCTTCGGAAAAGACTGGGCTGTTGGGCCAATGTCTCCATCCCAATCGCGCTTTCTGGTTGATTGCTGTTGAGGAACTTGGGTGCTTTCATTATGTACTGGTTCTTCGGTTGGTCCCAGAAGTTTGGATTGAATCTCTGTCACGAAAAATTCGAAGTCTCATTTCATTAGTTTTAGGCAAGTTGTAGTGGGTATTGAAAAGTCACCTTCAAGCAATTCCTCGGTCTCATAATGAGGGTCTTTCATGATTGAATATGCTGTCTCCTGGAACTCGGCATTCCATCGACTTTCCAGGAACTTGGTTGCTAAGTCTTCAAAAGGTGCTTTCTCGACAAACTCTAATTTCAATTTGTTTATATTTTCAAGCTTGTACGACACACTGTTAAGTAGTTGTGGGCGGATGCCGTGCTTCTTGAGTTCTTCACGAATCTGGCCATCCTTCTTAGTCTCCCTTTTAGTTGCTGACTCTGACTTGGTTTTGCGTTTATGCGGGTAAGCGTAGCCAAAATATTTGCGCATTCGGCTTCTAATATTCTGGTGTTGGATGCCTTCCAAGGAACCTTGCTGCCAGTCACGATGAAGCTGAACGAGTGCCAGCTTGCTGCTCAGATTCTTTTCAAGCTCCTCTAGCCTTTCGATGGGGTAATCAGTAGGGAGATCATTGAGCAGTGTCTGAACTTTGTTGAGAGCTGCATCAAGCTCTTTTTCCTTTTCAGACATAGCCGGAAATAGTGCGATCAAATCAGAGAAAGGAAGGAGAAAGTGAGAAACGCAAGAAGCTGGGGGAAAGTGAGAAACGCAAGAAGCAGGGTGCTAAGTTGGGTGGATATTGGGAGCGGGGCAGCGGTATGATACAAAATGCCTTGTCCCCTGACACGCGCTTCCGCAACCTTGTATCTTCAGCCGCTAATCTTAGAACGTGTCTCCGATCAGCCTAATGCAAACCTGGTACTAGCGCCCCCCACAACGAACTTCAAGAACACGAAGTTGATGAAGTCGCTGTCCAGGAACTCTAGATGCCTTTTTATGTGTAGTATACTTGTATTTACAACATAGAGAAAAAGATCAAGAGAAGATGAGAAGTGTATTGTAAGAGATCATCAGTCTCGTTTAAGCAAAGCACATATACAGCAGCCTGAGCGACCTTTCGGGCGTTCCCTGCGAATGTAAGGTACGCAATGCAGGTTCGAGAATGGGAAGTAGTTGCAGGGTACGAGAGAACGGAATGCAGCCATGGCTGGCTGGGATGGGAACATGTTGGCGGTCCTGCAGACTCATGTTCGCGAACAGTCAGGGGCTGCGTAATGGGGGTGAGCATAGCATCTCCATGTCTAGGATGTTGAAGCCTTGCCGTTCTGCAGTTGGTGCGGTAAGATCATTGAACTTGGCTATCAAGAAGCAAAGTTGGAAGAGTAGAGAAAGGAAGGGGACATGGTCTAATAAGGAACCCGTCAACTAGACATTGCACCCGTCAATTGGCCATTTCACCCGTCATCTGGACATTGCACCCGTCAATTGGACACTTCACCCGTCAATTGGACATTTCACCCGTCAATTGGACATTGCACCCGTCAATTGGACATTGCACCCGTCAACTGGACATTGCACCCGTCAACTGGACATTGCACCTGTCAACTGGATATTGCACCCGTCAACTGGACATCCCTATTACTCAGTCGGCGGCTTTTCTTGACTACGAGTCTTGATTGCAGTTACGCATTTGCCTCTCATCTATATTATGGTATTCAGATCTCGCGACGAGGGGGAGGAGGATATTTCAGATGAGAGATGGGCAGAATACTTCAGTCCAGATTACGAGGGTCCCTGCCCTCAATGTGGCTCAAAAGCCGGACATCGCTCGAAGCATGCGAGGCTAAAGCATACTGTCTCGAAAAGAAGTATTAAGAAAAGAAAGGATAACCCTCAAGACCCTCTCGTCACATGCCACTATCATCGCCTGGAACACAAGTGCCGGATGAGTAACTTGTGGAGATGCAGGAGGACGGCATTTGAGAAGTACAGAATCATGGGCAACGGACACCTTGTTAAGGCCAGAGGACGGCTCAAACAAAAACTCAAAGAATCGAAGCAACATACCAGGATACATGAGAACTCGAAATGCATGTCAAGATGCATGAGTGCTTTGCAGCTCGGTGAACCTATCACTAAGCGTGACTACATAACTGGAAAATGGGAGGAAGGCAGCAACAAGTTTGTCATTTGTTCTCGTGAAGAGGCTCGGGAGATTCTCCGAAAAACTGGCCCGCCTCGGTTGCCTATTCTGATCCTTCCTATACCTAACGATAAGGTTGGCAATCGCGAGCGTAGAGAATACTGTCGTATTTTAATACGCCGAATCAAAGCCGGGCCACCACTGCATGTATTCGACTACAGCAAGGCTGCTAATAATCACAACCCTGAGTTAATGCCTGCTGAACAAACTATGCAGCAATACGAACGCGGCAAGGGTCCAGTACTGAATATACTGAATATCCCAATGGACTCAGAGGAAGAAGACTGGATGGGCGAGATTGACGGCTTCAATTTGGTCCCAAAAATTTGCGAGGAGGCAAAGAAACGAGGGATTGACTTGAGTAGTCTTCTGAAGGCGATCAGAGTGAATTTAGTGGCAACCCCTGACGCAATGAGCCTTGATCATATTGATAAACATCGATTTATCACGAGACTCAAGCTCTGGTCTGGATACAAGTTCTGGAACATAGCATGCGAGCAGGACAGAAAGATGTTAGAAGAAGTCGTGAAGTCCGGAGAGTACTCTGGAGAAAGATTCACTATATTCTTGGAAGCAGGCTGTGAGCTTATTCAGCCTGCAGGGACGCTTCACAGCGTTCTCTCCCATGAGGAAAATGCTATAACGAGCTGTTTCATGTACTGGCATCCATCGATAATTCAGGATATACTGGATCAAACACTCTTCGAGATTCGTTACCCCGATATTACAAATGACGCTCATGTCGGTTGCTTTGTCCAGGCAATGGAGATACTTTTTGACTTCTGGGAGGATGGTGAACCTGGATTCCCTGATATAGAGGAGATGCCAAAAGCCGAAGACACTTTAGAGGTGAGTCACCTTGCTGGATTAGTGTTCAAAACTAATGTTCAACCAGATGATTAAAAATGAGTTGAGCCAAGCGAAAGCTTGCCCCAGGTCCAATCCGGGAACGCAAGCAGGTAAGAGAAAGAGAAAAGAGGCAAAACAGCCTGCTAGGAAACCTAAAACGGTAGGAAAAGGTCTGGGACGTCCTAGATTTAGTGTATGAGGTGAGATTGCTAGTTGGCCAAATATCACACAATTCCATTATTGCATCATTATCATGCTCATCAAGTGCACCTAGATATGATGAATTGAAGAGGTATTGTGAAATGAAGAGTGAATACTGTCCATTAAAGAGAGATGCGGCCAATTGCCGGGCAGGCTGTCGAGGCTACGATGAGACCTCGAGACGCCACCCGCATCCCCGGCTCTCTGCTCAGATGCGGCTGTTGAATCATCCCAAACCGTCCCCATCTCAGCCAGCCATGGACCAAGGTGTATGGTGCTATCAGTAACATAGACTACGTTAATAGACGTTCTTGCTTTCGTCAGTTCATACACAAGATACTACTTACAACCCCAAGATCTAGCTTCTTTTGATATTGTTCACTTGATGCGGTGGTACTAGGGAATATATCATTCGCTGCAATATATATCGAAGGGCACACATCGCCGGAGATGCTACGTATGAGGTTACTCGTGTTGGCTGGATTCATGCCTTGATCCCGCGATGATAACGTCTACACAAACGTCTGCGACGTTGCTCACACGAAATCGGTTAGTGCGTTTTGTCTGTACCCCGCCTACAGACCAGGCCTGTGTTGTTATCGTGATGGACACGTGCTAATCATAAATGCCAGCTAGAAAAATGCTAGGGACCAGGGGGATGATCAGTCATTGTTGTCGATAGATGACACAGTATACATGACTACCTGGAGGTAACACCATGCCGCTAACCGCCCCGTGCGCCAACCTTGTTCAGCATCCTGGTTTCGTATTGTAGAAGACCGTCCGCACAAACAGGGTGTGGCGAGACACTATCAAAGACCCCTGTCGCGCGGGTCCAAGCTTAGAGCTGAAATGGCATTCGGGGCACGAACGGCACATCCCACGCTTTTGTGGGTCCTGAAACGTCACCTTGCCTTATGGGGCAGAAGTGCGCGAGGTTAGATTTCGGACAAGCAGCCAACAGCGCGCGGTCATGCTACATTCCATGGGTGCAGAGAGGAAAATCAAGATCATCCCCTTGATAACCATGATGTACGTAATTTCTGCAAACGAGGGGTCAATCTCGACCCTCCGGTCTTCCGGGTTTGATGCAGAGCAGGGACTGACTTAAAATGCTGTGCAACCCGACAAGGCAGCCTGATGGTTCGCCATGACGCAGCCCCTCTCCAAATTCCACAAGTTCTCAGCCTGATTTCGAAATGAGTACTCTTTCACTTTCAGCCGGTACTGTCCATCATAGTTCTTCCCTTCCTCCTCCAAGCTCTTCTCGGCATTGCCCTCCTTGACCTGTCTAACGTTTGTCATCACGAACTAGAGCCCGGTCCTCCTGTCCAAGACTATCACCAACAGCAACAACAGCCTCAACACCCACCACAGCGGCAGCAGGCGCAGCAGCATCCACCTCCGCCGCCATCGCCGGCGCACCCAACGGATTACCCATACGCGCCGTACTGAGGATGGACACCAACCTAACTCGACGGGCCATGCGTCCGAAGGGATGTTGTCAACACCACATCACCCGCCGACCTCGCTCCCACCACCACCTCCTCTTGGCGCATATCCGGATAATCCACCGCGACATATGAATTATGAAGGCGCGCCTTCTATGCCCCAACACTGGGTGACTATCGTGCGCCCAGCTTCCTACCGCCTACTTCCGTACCCCATCAGACGCCCTATGAGCAACATGGAGGTTATCCTTCAATTTCTCACGAACCCTTCTATAGTGTCTATTCGTCGTCTGGCCCGGCTAAGAAGAAGAACAATTGAGCTTTCCTGGTATGAAAGAGTCTTATGTGACTTGAGCATGCGCAAGTTCTAACTGGAGTCAGGCGTGCGACAACTGCCGGCAGCTGAAGGCCAAGTGCGATGAGATGAAACCATGCAGAACTTGCAAGGAAAAGGGTGTTAAATGCAAATACCGCGACCCAGTGCTCAAGGCGTAGGTTTTGTGAAATTTTCATTGACTTGGAAGCAAAAACTAAGGATGCTTAACAGGACGGATAAGGCTCAAGCCGACATTCTAGAAGGCCTCGGTTCGGTTCAGACTTTGCTTAACTCGATCATGTCGCATCTGGGGCGACTCAACCAGAGATTGACTAATGTGGAATCCCTCTTGCACCAGCATATCGCGACATTAACTCCAACGACAGAACCATCAGCGGACGACGAGTACAAGCGTGCGCCAGCATCGCCTTACGTTGCTAACGGCGCTTCTGTGGACCAGTACTATGACGACGCTCATCACGACCCTCCATCAACGGAGCCCATGCCACTACATATGATGACCGAGGATGAGATGGAGATTGAACCTGGCCCACCCGTGCCCCCTGGAGAGCCCGCGATTCCAATCAACCATACGACTTTGGCAGGCCTGCTGTTGGAATGGCCTTCGATTCGTGAGCTTACCAAACACCATGTTGAGCGCGAAGGTATTCGATACATCAGCGAATATCCCATCAGTCAAGAACAGAACAGAGGCGTTCTGATCCTTTATGGCCGAGGTGAAGATTCTCACCCATCGCGAAGTGTTCGAGAACCGACCGACCATGGTAACTTGGACATGGCTGACGATTCATCCAATATGGTTTCCCCTTCGCCAGCAGATGATTGGGGCCAGCTTGGTGGACTGAGCCCTCCAGATCAGGTGGAATACAAGGGAGATGTTTTGGTCGATGGTAGCCCTGATTTCTCTGAGCCGAAGGTGTGGACATACGTGGAGAGTTTCAAGGGAAACATTCTCAACATGCACCCTATCATTCAGCCCAAGCTTTTGGACTATTGGGTCAGACACTTCCTGGATAATCTTCCAACATTGCATCCTCATCCAGCAACGTCACAAACCCCCAAGCCCAAGTTTGCCGTTGCAGGAGGCTCGCAGACGTCACAGGCTGCAGGCTCAAAGAGAAAGCGATCGCCAGGGCCGGGTGGCTCCGAGCCACCAATACCTGCGCCACCTCGCACTGCTCGACCAGATCGATCCATCCATACTGCCCTGGTTCTCACAGTTCTGGCTTTGGGTAAAGTTTGTCTTTGCCGCGATAATGTGCCCGATGTCGTCCATCCTACAGAGCCTCCTTCTCATGACAGACCGGTCATTTGCAATGGAGCCATCCCACCAAGGGCCAATCGATGCTCTGGCCCAGAATATTCATCGCACTCGCACTCATCAGGTCTGCCCTCACCAAAGGCAGAAGCGGGCGAGAACCCTGACAACTGCCCATCAATCCGTGGCGTGGGTAATTCCGGCGCTGGTCACACCCCCAAGAAAAACTACGAGGTGATTCCTGGCTTAGAGTACTTTGCATATGCTACGGATATCCTTGGCAACCACACTGGCGCGTACAACAACATGAAGAATGTGTACGCCAACATCTTTGCTGGGTTATATCTTGGCCAGCTGGGTAGACCAATGGAGAGTTTTGCTTTCATTTACATGGCCAGCCACAAGCTGCAGGCCATTATGCGACCGTAAGTGTTAAGGCCTTCAATAAAATACAGATAATGAGTGACTAACAAGATGCCAGGAGCTTGGACAAAATGAGACGAATCAAGCGAAATAGCGAGCTCATTCAGGAAACCGAGTACAACCAACTTGCTCTCACATTCTGGACTTGCCTGCAGTTAGAAAGTGATTTTATTGCGGAGCTTCAACTCCCTCCATCGGGGCTGCTCTCGTACGAAGATGACATGCCGCACCCCAACATGAGTCTCTTGCAAGGTTTCGACCAGCGTATCCTGGACAGCTACCCGGGACAGCTATATCTGCGAACTCATCTCAACAGAATCCACCGAATGTTCTACGCCCCTGAGGATCCGGCTAAACCATGCAAGGATAAGTTCCGAAATGTCGACCTTGTTTCTGATGCTGTCTCGGGCATGAATTGGGTCGCTCCCAGCTTCGCATTCAGAGAGGATGATCCACCCGCAGACGATATTCTGGCTGTAAGACTGCGGGCAAAGTACTGGGGAGCTCAGGTTATCACTTACCGCCCATTCATCCGACAAATTCTGCAGTTCTCGCACTCCCTCAAGAACCATGCATCAAGCCCCAACTTTCCCAGCGTCAGCTCCGAGTTTCGACAGGATATCACTGCACCTGCCATTCACCCCAAAGCCAGAACGCATGACGATATCGATCCTGAAGTCGTTGAGTTGGCTAAGAAGGGCATAAAGGCGCTCATTGAAAGCACCCGTGCTTTTCACGGTCTGGGAGATAAGAGGCCGATTATCACCAATGTTTTCGGCACAGCTCACGCGTGCGTCCTCCCTCCTACGAAATGCCTGCACCTCAAACTGACCACGTTCTAGGCAATGGGGCAACCTCTTAATCTTATCAGCTGCATTTCGTGACCCAATCCTTCGCACTTACGTGGATGAAGAACTCCTCCGAACACTGTTCCACAAGACGATCCAGTTCTTGCGACAGTCGGCAACAGCAACGAGCGCACTTCGAACGGACATGCATATTCTCGAAGGCCTGTAGAGAGATCTTTTCAGCTATGATCCTCGGACCAACTCGAGCTTCTCGATCGGCAAAAGCGCACCTGGCTGCCATACTCCAAGGCCTGTTTCCATGGCTGCGCCGCCTCAGATGCCTCATTCAACGGGCGATCAAGGATATCCACGGTCCATGCCTCACCATTTACAGATGAACTCATCGTACCGGCAGTGATAGGGTCGAAGATATTTCCCGCCGGGACTTGGAGATCAGTCCTGATGACTCTCATTATCATCTTATCATAATCATCATCATGACATGGCGTTCTGGAAATGATTCATTAGACTACGAAGGAGTGCCATTGCTCAGAATGAAGGGAGTCTTCTATTCCCACCGAATTTGGAACGGATCAAGGGATAATTGCATGGCACTTGCTATTTTTATTCCCCTTCTAATCAAGGTAATTTCGCGCTACTGTACTTAGAATGAATGCTGAATCTTTGCGCTATATACATATATTAATGTGCGCCTCCTGAAAACGAAGAAGACGTCCATCTGATTGCATTGACCTTCATACCGTGTCCGTCAGGTCAGCCCCTAACCGCCGGGACATAACCAAATAGCAGAGAAAAACACACTAAAGGCACACCCGGTTCGCGCGTGAAAGCTATACACTGACTTGGCCGAGCAGCCTGCGACAAACCCTCAAGCAAACTGCGTGCAAGGTCGGCATAGATGCAGCTTACAATATGTGCATTCCCAAATCATCCAATGAGGGCCAGAGCGACAGTGTTGACAAATCCACTGGACCAGAGTGTTGTCTGATTTGATCATCCGAAACTGATGGGCACAAGCCTTTGCCATGTTGTCGGCAGAAGCAACGGCTTGTGTGTCTTGTAGGGGAGGTTTATAATGCTAAGAAGATGATATTTGGCAAAGTAGGAACCGCCTCAAGATCAAATGCGACATAATATCTTTGTGTTGCTGGAAGAGATTAGCCTCTAGAACAGAACATAACTCAGCATTCTCACATAAGATGATGTAGGAGGCAGTGCGATAGTGGCGAAATGCTAAGTGTTCTTAGCACTTCCCTGATATTGTCATAAAAGATGTAAAGGAGTCGCTTATACTCCAAAAATGAAGCCAAGAATCGTGAGGATCTTGCACCGATGGATTGTATGAGATGAAGACTGAAGTCCACAACGTATCATGCAAGTTTCTGCGAAGAAGTGATCAAGTACAAGGGGGATTCAAGAAATTTTATACGAGCCGAAAAGACAAGAGGTTTCGAACAAGCATCAGGGGTTAACATTGTTATCCCAGGCAGAGTCGTAATATAGAGTCTGGTGATATGTCATTGGTGAAAGCCGTTGCATGGAAACTGGGATTTAGGAACAAGGATCGAGAAAAAAGGCGGTAATGCCGAAAAGGGGGCGTCAATTCCGAATCGAGTCTCACGGAAAGGAAGCGAGGAAAGGGAAACGAATAGCACAAGCAAGGTTGATCTCGAGTCAAGGATTAGGGTAAAAACAACGCGTAGCAAGACAAGACTATGGATGTGTGGATGGAAGGAAGGACAAGGATGATACTGAAGTCTACGTTTGACTTTTCTGACTGAGCTATTGGAACCTTAAATGAT
Organism: Fusarium buharicum; assembly: GCA_014822075.1. Lineage (NCBI taxonomy): Eukaryota > Fungi > Ascomycota > Sordariomycetes > Hypocreales > Nectriaceae > Fusarium > Fusarium buharicum. The sequence continues at coordinate 10,501 of JAATHB010000370.1, read as the reverse complement.
TTGATTGTTATGACAGCCATCTCAAGACAACATTAGGATTCATGATCATTCATGTGAGAATACCAAGCTCTGAAATCTTATCAATGCTATTTGAGATCCTCAGCAATTGTAAATTTCCAATATATCCAAGAGCAGCGCATCGTCCAAGTTGTCCGCAGTACTGATCGGCTCTCCCGCCTCCTTTACATTGGCAATCTCCTACCATTGCTAAGTTTGTGAACGGATGACACGAAAGGTTGCAGCCGCCGACTTTGGTTCTGCCACAATGATCAAACCTTAGAATAAATACATTTCTAGGGAGTCCCATTCATCATACTTCGTTTCAAGTTCTTACAAGGCCCTGCCTGTCGCTAAGAGGGCTACGAAGGGATCCTTTTGGGGAATTAGAGCAATCACAAAGACCTCTATTACTCTGCTGTAGATTGCTGTCAACTCGTAACAGTTCTCCGCATGGAGTATCATGCCCAACCGCCGATGCCATTGAGCCCGCTAATCCCCCTGAGCTTCCACCTACTGTTGGACAAGGGAGTGCCTATCTCCGTTTTTGTCTCTTCATCTAAAGCGTGATCGTTGTTTCTAGTCTCTTATGGTGGCATATTAGTGCCCCCACCAACTTTCGTGAGCTCAGTTCACCCGCTTACACGACTTGAAAGCATGGTACGCCGGGGCTTGCTTCTCCGTTCATTGTGGATGCAACGGCCAATTGATCAATGCATGTGAGTGCTGTCACCGCTCTCAGCACTCGCGCTCCGCTGGATCTCTTTGCACAGCCAGGATAATTCATCGGGGAAGTGGTCGACCCATCCGTCACCGCCGCGTGGTTCCTATTCGCCGGGACTTCCGGCCGATCCTTCAGCTGAAGGCCGGATTCGGGGTCGCGCCGTAAGATGATACGTCAATTGCGCCCCTGTCAGTGCTCTTACTGTACCCCTCTACTCTAACCACACCTACCCTTTTAGGTGTGTGTAGATGCCCCGCGTGTACCTGCGCATTACGGGCGACGGATCTCTGGTCAAACAATGACGGGATGTTCCTATGTCTTTTGATCGCGTGTATTTGAACAGTATGGCGCGACAGATAGACAATTGAGCACCGGAGTTACTCATCAACTGTCAACTGAGATCCAGCAGGGCCGTGTGGTGTTGAAGCTCAGAAGTTGATCACATAATGGGTTCCCTGCAGTAGCTCACGTGCACTACCACTGAGGGTTAGGGTATAGGGATTGGAGATCTTATCCTACGTACAAGCTGCTGCGTGCCTGTCGATGAATCAGAAGAGTCACAGGTGATTGGCCTTAAATGAATTAGTCTGGTGGTACTATTTCATTCTTTGAAGAGCCTATTCTCATGGGCGTAGCGTAGCATATGTGAAGTGGAACACGCAGAGATGAGCCTGCATTATGGGCCCGGAGAGTAACCAGAGGAGAATTAATTTGCGCAGTGGCGCAGGATACGCAATTAGGAAAGTTCGGTCAATTCAACTCTCCCAAACCTGGTGGTTCGTCCAGCGACCAACACTTGAAAGCGAGCCAACCGTTTGACGCAAGTTGCTCTCGAGCCGCCAAACCGGTGAACAAGACTCTCAGCCTCGATGCCTTGTTTTCGTTGTCTTTTCAACCTCAAGTCATTGCATTACTGTACAAATCCGACAGATGATCCATTGTTTTACTTGAACGTTCAAGGTTGGTCGTCTTTGAATTGAGCATCGTACGGCAGTCGTTGTCTACCTGAATCTGTCATCTTACAATTCCGTTTCCGCCCGGATGATCTTCTGTCGGACTAGCTAGAGCTACCCTGACTTTTCCGTCTCGAATATTCGCCACTGAAACTCTTATTACCACCCAAAGACCCTTCGGCCATGTGCTACTTTGAGCAGACTCGCTGGGCATGCGGCTACTGGCGTTAGGGCCACTTTCGACAACAGTGCAACAAAGAATATCGCATGGGCGAAACGTGCGGCCTGAAGCTTGTCTACGAAACCAAGACCGAGGAAGATGTGTGCAAAATCTGCCACGACACAGAGAAGAAGCAGCGCCGGTATGACAAGATGTGTCGAGACATTCAGCGCTGGCAGAGGGAGGGCAACCGAAATGCCACCATCGAGCGGACGTGCGGTGAGATGCAAGAAGCACTTGGTCAAATCTATCGTATGAGAGAGGAGCATGATCACAGGCTACAATTTCTTGGCTAGGTGAGTTTGAAACATGATTTTCCTTTCCTTTATGTCTATTTGCATTGAGTGAAGCGCCGCACGCAATAAGAAGGACAGACGAGGTAAGGGGCAGAGCTGGACAAAGCGCACAAAGGCAGAAAGAGATCCCAAGGAGAGGGAAAATAGTGACGGGAAGGCAAAACATGAGTGTAAGAGGCCTGTGCGTGGATTGGAATCGTGTTGCTGTGCTTCCTACATATGCCGTGGGCTATGGGTGTAGGAGGATGGGCATCATTGGCGACGAGACAAAGAACATGAATGGCTAACCCATCATTGCAGTAAAGTAGCGAGATGCCAGTACCACGGCTATGGCAAGTCGAAGCGCTCGCAACACAGCCCGCATCAAATGTTGAATGACCGGGCGTTGGTAAATGGGTCAAGTTAGCATCCTGCAGCTGAAGTGCATGTCAGGCCAGGTCTGAATGCAAATTCATTTGTCTTGTCAGGCTATCGAACTAAAGTTGAACACACACTATTTTGGTAACAGAGGCACTGCGTCGGAGCTAGTAAGAAGGCAGACCCAAATCCTCCAAGGGCACGCTGGCTACATGGCGATACCTGGATGAGCCACCTTGGCTTCACTGTCACCGAGGCTGTTGCCAATGTACTGCTACAGTCAACAGGATTGGCCGTCTCTCGTTAGCATGTCAATTGTAGAGTCGATCAATGACATCCTGGCGTCGTCGAGTTGCGAAGCAGATTGGGAAAGGCCGAGTAACGACTCACGCCCCTTGGAACGCGCTTGAGATGGATTCAAGTCCTTGCAGCTTGATGACCGCGCTATAAAATATCAAGGCTCAGCGGCGAGACCAGATTATTCAAGACTTGGTATGCGACATGGGCCTTGACACGTGGCTTATCGCATGGCGTATTGCGCTGGCCTTTTATCCCTGCGGTCTTGTCATGTTTTTCTCCAAATACGCATAGGTTCCTGCTGCGCTGACTCCTTGATTGCCTCTTTGTGATAAAACTTGACCATGCTTGGTATTATCCGTACTGGGAATGACTGCCGATCGTGACAGCCGGCAGAAGAGCTGGGTTCCGGTGAAATGTCGGGAATGTTGACCAATTTCGCGGCCAAGCGAAGGTCTGTACCTGGGCTGCACGAGAGAGGCGCATTGCATATGCACAATTAAGTGCCAATGCAAAATGATGCGTGCAGGTACAAGCGTTGAGTGGATTACTTCCGTGTCCCCCTGGCCCATGTCGCGCGTAGAAAAAGAGTAGCGTGACGTTATGGAGGGGGTACCCCGGTCTGCGGATGTGCCGATTGGACCCCATATCAATTACGACCCTTTAAAATGACCCCAGCACCAACACGAATAATCAAAGGCAAGCTTCCCTGTGTTGGGTGGAGGGGTAAAGCGAGTGGGAAAAGAGACAAGTCTAAGTGGCTTGGGCTTGACAAGGATCAGCTGTTGTGACCGCGCTGTTCGCGAGCGTGTCTTGCACAAGACTAGAGCTTGCTTGGTAAGGGGACGGGAGGCTTCTTGAGTCCCGTGAGACATTTAAAGCACGGTACTAGACACAACGCCATCAGTGCCTAATTCCTCGTCCATTCCCCCAACTTCTTGATAAGATTGGAAACTGTCCGTCCTTCGACATAATTGTTACACCTTATCATTTCAGCTTGACGCCCCGTTAAACGGTTGAGTTCCCGGTGCTTTCCCTATTCGTTTTAATTCCTACCCATTAGACTTCTGGTATCATAATCTCAACATGGCTCCACCGCGAGAAACAGACTTTCGCGCCATGGCAATTGATGCGCTCGAGAATCTCGTCAACAATGTCCCGGACTGGTTGCAGCGACTAGACGACCTCAGCAGTCAGATCGATCAACGTCAGGCCGAGTTGGCCGCTGTTGCTGCCGCAGAGGGCAACAGTGCAGAGACAAAGTCGCTTCGCAACAAAGGCTCGACAGAATCACTCAAGTCTAAAGATGACCCCCCAATAGACCATGCCGAGGCTCCAGCGAACGGGGGCATCATCGAAGATGGCGCCGGCGAAAACACAGCACAGACACCAGTCAAGCCCGAGGGATCTAGAGTATACACACCAAGCCCCGCATCCATTCGTCAACAACAAGAGATCATCCAGGCCGCTCGAGCTAGAGCTAGAGCTCGAGCTCAGGCTAGGAAGAAGCCCAAGTCGCCGTCCATGATGCCCAACAAAGACGCCCCCGCCGCCTATCGAACTCGAAGCATGGTCATTGTATATTACGACAGTTATGTTCAGAGTTTCTTCGACGATCTCGTGAGGTTCATCTCGTCAAGTCGAAACCTGATGCGCAAAGCCAAGATGGCCGCAAGAGTTGCCCAGATCAAGAAGCTTGCTGAACAAGACGTATCAGAGGATGGAAGTAATGACGACGCTCTCCCTTCACTGCGATACATGAGCAGCAGACGATTTGGTCCTATGTCAATATCCCGACCTGGTGCTGGCGACCAGCCACCAGACGTATACGATAAGCTGGACAAGGGCCTCGAGTTCGTACAGAGTATGTGTGAGCACGGTGCTCATCAGTTCCTTCGCGATGGTGACTGCAATGACGAGATCAGCAAGGTGCAGAAACGGCTGACTGAGGTTCTTGAGATGGCCAAGACAGAAATGGAGCGCGTAGAGCGCGAAGTGCCTGAACTAGCAAAGGAAACAGGCGAGATGGGCAAAGTCCGCACACGACGACCCATAAGTATGCGTCGCGACATGACCGTTGGCCTCAAGGAAAGCAGTCCGACACTCACTAAGGAGGAGAACAAGTTGGAGCCAGCAAGTCTAGAAGCTGCCGAGCCTATTCTCGTAGTAGATCCCATGGCACCTATGGCTGTGGAGCCAAATAGCATGGAAGCTGACGAGGGCATCGATGTCGAAATGGAACTTCCCAAACTGCAATATCGATCGACCCGGGTGATGCGTAGTCGCGGACCATAGAGTCGTGTTTCTGTTCCTTTGCTTTTGAAGTTGCGAGTGGGAGGTAATTTAGAATTGTTGAATCGATCTGTTTGCGATTATCCTCATCGTGATTACAACCTCGATTGGTGAAATGTGTCTGCGAAATAATATGAAAATGCTGCTACGAGCTACGGAAGTAATAGAATGGGACGTTCCGTCTCATTCTAAATGTTGACTCCTGTACGCAGTTGTTGGTATCAGTTGGTATGGTGACCTAGGTTACGTGCACTGTAATTGGGGAAGCATCACAATAATAGGAGCCCATCGCGATTTGCCGCTATCCTCTTTGCATCTCGATCGAAGAGTACGGCTCTCTTGCCGAAGTGCTCGTCCATATCGGAGTCGACAGAAGTTGCGCCGTCATCAGCAGTGCGGGTTATGACAGGTTTGTTTCATGGAACTTCCTTCTTGCCAGCATCAAAAGGAGATTCGGGGTTTTTTACATGGGATATCTATCTTGCCTGAAAACGTCCTACCCTAGGCCCTTCGGATGAGACTCCTTACATTCCCCCTCAAGTCAATCGAGCAGCATTTTACTTTGCCAATGGTTCTTCGATGTAAATATATATTACATATCTCTTCTTCAGTGGGAGAGGTCTGAAAGATTCTTCGTCCCAAAAATTCCACGGTAGAGCAAGGAGTTGGCAGGAAAGAAGGAGTTCTCACGAAAGCTGTCGGTTGCCCCGCACCAGCTAGACTTGTTCTCATTGGCTAGGCTGTCGGCTACACTATTCCGATATAGATTAGGCTTGAGGAAAGATGTCGCTTAATACGCACTGTCATAGGGCCCCCAAAACAAGAACAACAACAAAGTAGAGCCTCATCCGGAGAGCCTCCCGTTCTTAGCCAACTGACCGTAACGAAAGATAGGAGATGTAACACCAATCACACGAACATAAAAAGGTCCGAATCCCCTTTTCGCATTTCTCTCGCTCATTGGGCGGGTAGAGTCTCCAAAAATATTACGCATTGCCCCGCGATCGGTGAATACACTACCACCTCGACAGCATCGTTTTACGAACAACTCACCGCGCTCGCGTCGCAAGAATAAACCGCCTCGGCTTGGTAATTACTGAGTGCTGACAACACACACATCTTGAATGTCGCTTCCGAGTACTGTCCAACGATCTATAGGAGAAGTGGGAATTAGAATACGAACCAACACCGGCATGTCGCTTCTCTCGGTCTGCTTGCATGCATTTGCCACGAACTTTGAGTTATATTCCCACCCCATTCCCTAACTTCTTTATCTCATGTTCTGTGATTTGAGTAATCACCACCAACTCGACAACGATGTTCCTAGCTACGCAGAACGATACAGACGACCCGGATGGCGTGGCTCCTCAAAGCCCAAAACTCGAACCGCTATATCTAAAGTTCCAAGAGTCATCTCCAAGTCCTCCCCCCTTATACCTACAACTAAAGCCAGTCGTAACAGCAAGTTTTATAAAACTTCTGGGTATGCCAACTTGATAAATAATCTCGACGGCGGACGCAATCCCGACATAGCTCGCGAAGTCGACCGCGAAAACCTTCCATGCGGCGAAGACTCACCAGATGAAGAATCGTGGCGAGATAGTGCCGTCGACGGCAACCTCGCTGCAGACGCACTCCCGATCAACGGTCTGTCTGCGCGGGGATATATCTCCGGTAGCAGAGTCACATCGCCACTCATCCCTTCGTCTAACGGAGCCTTACCGCCGCTTCACCATGGGGTTCGCGCACCAGCAGGCAAGTCTAAGGAGACTCTTCCATCACAGTCTCTCCCGTCTCTTCATTCAACACTTGGTGAGCCCCGAGACTTACCCCCAGAGCGCCCATCCGAACAAGATCTTGGTCGATCTCGCCCAGGCCCATCCTCGACTTTCCCTCCTTCGCCAGCTGCAAATGTAGGGCATAGGTTCAGTTTGACTACCAATCTCCTGTCATCACCCCGTTCAGCACCAGATAGATATCGAACACTCTCCTCGCACTCTACGGCAGAGGGGAGTATAAATTATGAGCCTGCAAATGGTACCCACGCTCGCGCCACAACGGAATATAGTAGTAGCAATGCTACCGGGACTCTGAATACCGATCATTCTGCCTCTTCACCCGCCGCATCAGTCTCGATCAGCTCAACCTCAAATACCGACCGGATGAGCATTGATAGAATGACACATCCGCAGCCTATTACCGGCTTATATACATGTACAGTCCAAGGATGCCATGTGGAACCGTTTCAGACACAATATCTTCTCAACTCTCATATGAATGTGCACTCGTCAGTACGGCCACACTATTGTCCAGTCAAAGGATGTCCGAGAGGTGAAGGGGGCAAGGGCTTCAAGAGAAAGAATGAAATGGTAAGACATGGTCTAGTTCACGATTCTCCAGGTTACGTTTGCCCTTTTTGCCCTGACAGGGAACACAAATATCCACGTCCAGATAACCTTCAGCGGTATGTTAACTTGCTGGTCAATCCTTGCGCTGCAGCCAGATATAGCATTCCGGAATTTAGGTTCTGATGCTAATGGTTTCTAGACATATCCGTGTTCATCACATAAACAAAGACAGGGACGACCCGCAACTGAGAGCTGTACTCGCTCAGCGACTAGATGGACCCAATCGCGATCGACGAAGTCGCAACCCACAGTCATAAATGAATGTTATGGGGGTACAAAGTGGGTTTATAAGAGCAAAGTCCTGACAAGCATGAGTAACGACTTATGCCAAACTGAATTGATGAGATGCGCTCTTTGTTTAACATCATGTGTATGAGTACCTGGCAATTGACGGGTTAGGCGACGTCGGGCTTCTCATGTTGCCAACGGTCACTGATTGAGCGGACTGAAGATTTGGAGGTACGGAAGAGGCGTTCGGATCTCAAATACCCGATTTTGTTATATTTCCTCACCATTTTGTTTCCAAGGAGTATACTGTTTGCGTCGGCGTGGCGTTGGCTAGCGAGCGTACCGGAATATTTTTAAGAACAGAAGCTCTCTCAATTTCTACTACTCTACAGCGGCTATTCGTTTCTCTTAATGCCCTAGGCGCAGACTCGGGTAGCTGTGATATTTCCAACGCTGTGGTCTGGCCACCCGTATTGGCTTCGCGCTGCATCCTAGCTAAAGGCCAGGGGAATTCTATGACAGCTTTATTACCCTGCATTTCGGAAAAGAGATACTTGGGAAGAAGCACCCCAATACCGTCAATAGCATAGCGAATCAAGTCGTTGGCGGTCACACGGGCCCACGAATCTAAGGGGGAGGTAAACTGCGGGATAGATCGTTACGGGGGTTATGCAAAAGGTCTGGCGCTTTTACAAATGGAGATTCCGCAAGAGTAATGGCTTTGGTTGATCTCTGCTTCTACGTAAGGGCGTACGTCTGCCGTGCCGTACACCGAAATAGCTGCCATAGTAATTAACGGCCATTCTGTGCGTCCGTGAACGGGCTGCATATGTCTTTGGCTATTCTCAACTTAGACCGACAGATAACACCGAGCCTGATGGAGAAGAAGGAAAACGAATAACGTGAGACAACATTACCAAATGTGATAAATTCGTCTTGGACCAACAGATGCATCTTCCGAAAATCCCATCCGTTCGTCACCAAAACCCTGCCAAAAGCCTGAACTACTCCGGTATTTTAAAGGCGCTGGGGACACTAGCCTGTATCGTACTGAAAACCTCAAATAAATTCCATCACATTAAGCCCTACGATGAGTGTCTCTTGTTGCCCACCCAGTCTCTGGAACTCGAGGCTGAACGGGAACCCACTGACCGGTTCGCGGATCCTGCTCTTGAACGCCTGGCCCGGGGGGTAGGCCCGTAGGAGGCAGACCTTCCATCACTCTCAGCGGCGGTAGCCTCTCACCGCTTGCTGAGGATGCCGCAGATAATGGCCGTGATGGCCCGCCATAACCTGCCATGGGCATCGGAGGTAACCCTCTGGGAGATGCACTCGGGTGGCCGCTCGCAGGAGATCCATATGGGGGTAGCGAATATTCAGGATGGTCATCAGTTCGACGGCGTTGGGCTGGCCTTTCGTTCGATAGTATATCTCCATAACGCATGGATTTAGAGGGCCCTGATGCTAACGACCCGGTCTCTGCATAAGAATTGCTTGTCGAAATAGTAGGACTAGGAGGTCCGGCAGCAAGGCCACTTATTGATGGCGTTTGTGCGACAATGTCTCGTCAACGGTTGCGGTCTTCACGGTAGAAGTCCCGTTGTTGTATCAACTCCTCAATCCTAATTTCCATGAGGCGCCTTTCATCCCGAAGCTCTTGTAGTTGTTTTGAGTTTTCCTCCTGCATGATCTTCTTCTTCCTTCTATGTCTGGTCGATGCCTTTGCATTTCTCTGTCTCTTCTCGTTTGCCTTCTTGGACGCCTGGGAAAAGTCCATATGGACGGGGATGGGTGTCTCGCTTCCCGGAAGCGCCATGAAGGCTTGCTGTTCCTCAACACCGAAAAGGGATCNNGGAGTGGCCAACCAGCCTGTAGGTTAGGAGAATATGAAGTTTGGGGGTGTACTAGAGGCTGCTGCAGGCGACTCGGCGTATAGATTGGGGGTAAAGTAGAGAGGGGAGCTTGTGTTCCGTGGTGAGCAGTTGGCGCCTGTGAACGCAATCTACCAGGATCCGACATCGCTGATGGAGGACCAGTGGATACTCCAGTTAGAGGATGCAGATTGGGATACTGGGACCTGGCGTCTTCGGTCGTCCCATCCTCCAAGGGCCGTTTAGCAGGCGCCGCCTGCCCAGGAGCTGTACCTGAGAGATATGTTGGCGTATACGGGCTTTGTGGGCATGATGATGCTTCAGAAGAGGGCTCGGGTGTTAAGCTGGGTGGTTGGGTCAAAGATGTGCTTCCATCAAAGGCCGATGAGCCATTTAGAATATTTCGTAAGTCCAAAGCCATTGGAATATTGCTCCCCTGATGAGTAAATAATTTGGTTGAAGTAGGATGGTATGGCTGTAGTCATGGCAATCTGGCAGATGACACATTGATGGATGAAATGAAGGCAACACTTCCTATTGTTGAAACAGCTTGAGGCCCCTACAATGTTACCATCGAGGCAGATTTTGTCTTTACTTATAAATCGGACCTTTTATCTGGTGACTAATCTGTGGGGAAGGTGTAAATAGACCTTCCATTGACAGTACACCGGACTACCTGGAACTCCCCTCTAGATCCTTGTTAGATTGTCATGACCTCATTTCTGTTCTCTGTCATTCGGGATCCGCTCGTACGCCAACACCTCTGAGACCCTTGACTCCTGCAGAAACCTAAAGAAAAGCAGCAAGTCATCCAAACATATCCAGGTGCATTGGCAGATGTGGTACCCCGCCCCCACC
>JAATHB010000367.1:0-63342 GCA_014822075.1 Fusarium buharicum | reverse complement strand
TAGGCTGCTTTAGCCTAATTAAGCTCCCCGGATCGGACTTTTAATATTACAATCTTAAGGGCTTCTTTAGTATATTAGGGCATAATTAAGGAAAAAGGAGGAAAAAGAAGGTTAATATATCAAAATGTGGGCTTATTGAGGTATAAGGCATTTATACCTAATTTGGCACGCTAAGTCATGTGGGCCCGTTTTTCAGACCAATCAAAGCCCCGCGCTAGTAATTAGCGCATTCCTTTTAGGGCATCTTATAGGGGGCCTATAGGGGATTAAAAGTGGGGTTCCATTTCTAGGGGGGTTCCATAACCCCCTTGTGCAACTTATTAAAGTACTTTCTCCCGGTTAATCTGCTTGCCATCGAGATTCCACCAATCGGCTTCCACGTTCCGAAACATACGCGATGGGGTCATAATGCCTGCAACGCCGAGGCACGATACTGGGTCTTTACGACAGACGGCTTCATATAAGGTGAAGGCCAGTTTTAGATGGGTGGCACCGTGCTACCCCTCCATCTTGTCCCCTTTGTTTGGTTTGTTTGTTCCTTAAACATGAAGTCTCTAGTCCATTGTGTCTCTCTGGCAGCTGGCCTGTCCCAGGCTGTTGCTAATCCAATAACCGAAAGGGCTGATAAAGCTGCCAAGAACTTTGTTGTTTTGTAAGTCAGCTCACCTGCTCAATATCATATCTCGTCTCATGCCAAGTAGTGGTGATTCTTATACAACTGTCGGCTTCTGGCCTGGAGGAGAACTTCCATCTGCCGGCAACCCTATCGGCAACCCCGGTTTACCTGGTCAGACAACGTCCGCTGGACTCAACTGGGTCGGCTATGCTACTACCACACTGAACACGTCGCTTGTCCTCGCGTATGACTTTGCCGCGAGTGGTGCCACCATCGATAGAGACATTACCGATTCATGGGCACAATACTCGTTTGAAGAACAGGTGGCATTGTATAAGCAATACGTTGCACCCAAGATTAGCAAAGCTGACACCCTTGTTGCGATCTGGATCGGCATCAACGATGTTGGTGAGCCGTTCTGGCGTAAAACTGAAGCTCCCGTGGCCAAGTCCCTGGATCGTTACTTTGAGCTTGTGCAAAATCTTGTCGACTACGGCTTGACCAAGTTTGTTCTACTTGATGTTCCTAGTAGGTGGTCCCCAGCAAGATAAGGGGACTTTACTAATTTTGCAGATTTCTCCGATCAGTTCCCTGCTATGAGAGACCAACCTGAGGCGGACTTGAATCGTCTTCGAACTTACATCGCAACCTATAACAAGGACATCAAGTCTCGTGCAGCTACCTTTGCTTCATCTCACCCAAATATCAAGCTTCAAATCTTCAGCACTAACCCGTCGTTCGAGAAAGTCATCAAGGACTATGCCGCTTATGGCGCCAAGGATGCCACTTGCTATGGCTCAAGTAACTGCCTCTGGGCTGATTCATACCACGCTAGCGGGCCCATTCACAAGTTGCTGGCTCAAAGCTTTGTCAAGGCTGTCCGTAACATCTTTACTTTCTAGATTAGTGGTTCAAAGTTTGTTCTTGATTGCTGAGATTGCCACGCTATAATCACCAAGCCAACCGCGCTCAGCAGTTTGGCAGTGAAGTTATCCACTGTTTCAAGATTTCGATTGAAATGTCACTCTAGTAGCTTGTAATACTTATTCTCCATCTTTTTGACAACATTCAGGATCCCAAGTCCAGTTGCCCTCTAACACAACCTCGCCTCTTATAGAACATCAGCTATCCCGTAATTAGAGATGGAATAAACAGAGCTGTGGTTTATACACAGATAGCGTGGTCGACCACGCAAGCACCCTTCGCTGTCGACGCCTCTCTGCGGGTGAATCTTTCCACAAAGGCCCAAGTGCCTCGATTGGAAAAATCTAAAACCCAAAGGCTGGTAATAGCGTGCTAGCAAGTACCTTGCTTACGGCCTTTTCAGGGTTCCTTTTCCTCCTGTGTACCCTCTGTAACATCGCTGTTCGCGTCTCAGCCTCGCCTCGCAGCCATCCAACGGCGTCAACTCTGTCAATGATGTGTGGGCTGCACCCTCTGTGGCTGACCAAGATTTGATATTCAACTTCATGTGGATGGACTACTTGCCAATCATCAAGAAGCTTGAACCAGCGTTCAACCTCCTCCCGTGGCTCTTTCCTAGTCAATTCGACTCGAGTTAAATATTGCTGGATAGGCCTTGGATCTTCTGGCAGTCCATCAAAATTGGGAGTCCGGGCCATAATAGGGCAAGAATAATACATCTGCCGGCCCAAAACGTCCCACCCATGTCAACGGCCTCTTCCTGCGTTGATAGATGGGCCATTGAATATAAATACCACGTTCTCTAATCTCGAAACGACCTGCCGCAATAGCGGTAGATTCGGTGTCGGGACATACTCCCACTCCGGATGCGAAGTCGTGTGCTCAAAAACTTCTAGGGCCAACTTGACGAGGCCTACGTGACGTCTATCGTATTCCCAGACATCATGTGCGAACTGTGCAAAATAACGGGCGCCTTCAATATTCAGTGTATCAAGCTTAGGATTCAAGTACAAGACACACTGGCTATCTCTCTCATGCTTTCTGTGCCCGAAGCAATATTTGCAGGGTAATTGAACTCGATAAAAGCTCAATGCAGCAGACCTTGATTCTGAGTTGACGCGAAAAAGCTTGCTTATTGCCCAGCGTTCTCTCAAGATGATTCTATACCCGATTTCAGGAGCCTGTGACCTACCCAGGTCGACTTTGAGGAGACGTTCATGACTGAGTGCATGCTCCCATATCCTTTGGCGGAGCTCACTGGGAAGCTTGATGAATTGTGTAAAGTTGTAGGTAGCTTGTGCTGCTGGGTTCAGGATTTGCAAGCGCGGATCCGTGGTAGAGGAAGTCATGTTGACTTGACGAGTGGTATTGGGGTGTTTGTGAAGTCCAGTGGTTGACCCGACCTCGGGGAAGTATGAGTGGATGAAGGAAGTAGTATAGCATGAGAGGCATGCTTGTGGTAGACTTTATAACTTCAATAACAGATGGCATCGTTACAAGAACGTTGAGAAGACGTCGTTTGATAAAATGATAATAACCTTGAGTTCAGAGCCTCAAAACAAGACTCCACACATCAATACACTACTGAGGGGAATTTAACTCTCCTCACCCTGATAGTGAATTGTGTAACATCTATGTACCGAATAAATGTCGACCTTTGCTCTTAAAGGCTTACGACCCTGTTATGCACTCTCGTTACAATAGCAGATTATTATCAAAAGTACTTACTGTAAGAAACAACAAAGTGTATGTAGCATACGGAGGAACAGCAAGTTCATACCAATTATTAATTATTATCTATTCATATCATACGTAAGGAAAAGCCTTATACTAAAACCCATAACATTACCCAAATTTCAAGCTCCCTATTCCAAGTCCTTTAGTTACCCTCTGTATAACCCGACCTCGGCCTTTTGGCTACTGGCTCACGAAAGCGCTGCTCCTCACCCATTCCTCCATCGTCTTAGCACCAGGATTCAACTTTCGAACCTCAGCGAGATCTGCACCGTAGCCCACATCCCTGAACCAGTCTACCATGATGCCAAGCTCAGTAACAGCATACTTCAACGCCGATCCTAAAAAGCTAAATGTTGTTCCCGCGGGACTTCCTGTTGCCTTTTCAAAAGCTTCGCTCAGTTGGTCAAAGGTCAGCTCATCGCCAGCAATACTGATAGTCTTTTTGTCCCAAGCTTCCGGGTCAGACAAGGCCTCGGCACCGAAGAAGCCGATATCCTCAGTTGCTACCCATTGTAGTGGTCTATCCTGTAGAGTGTCGCGCACCATTGTGAGAAAGACTTTTGTTTGGAACCCGGGTTCTAAGTTTTCCATGAACGCTACAGGTCGTAGGATGGTCCATCCCATGTTGCTCTTCGCATTGGCAGTTGAGTCGCGAAGATAGTGCTCTATCTCGTGCTTGGTCTTGAAATGCGGCACAGGTGTCGGATCTTCCCAAGACTTTTGGTCACCACCGCGGTCAACACTGCTGTAAACAAAATGTTGGACGCCTGCCTTGATAGCTTCGTCAATCAGGCCCTTGCCTTGTTTCACTTCACCCTCCAAGGTAACGCCCTTGCCCATTGACAGTTGGACAGAGTACACGCCCCATAGTGGAACAGTTCCTGCAGCTTCTTTGGCAGCGTCAAATAGGGCGGTGATGGAATTGAGGTCGCCTTCAACAAGCTTGATATTGGATGATTTGGCAGCTAGACGTTTTGCACCTGCAGAGTCCTTGCTCCGGGTTGCAGCAAGGATAAGAAAGTCTGAGGATTTCTTTTCGAGAAGGGCATTAATGAGGGCACTGCCTTGCTTGCCAGTGGCACCGGTGATGAGAAGCGCCCGAGGCATGATAAGTAATGCGTGTGGTGATCGTAATGAATTATCCTACCTATGTAAAGGTAGGAATGTTGGACTTGTGATGAGTTCAGATGGAATGAAAAGTGGATCTGTTGATCTTGATGACGCGTTGATTTATTTAGATGAGGATGAGTAGCTATTATATGTATTTAATTCTCTAACTATGCAGTTGCCAAAGAAACAAACAAGTAATGGCTTCTTACTAACTAATCTTTATGATTTCTAATATGGACTGATTCGGGGGTTTTCATATCTGCAAAGTCCGCAAGTCAACAAACTACAATAGTGTTGATGTTGACAGGTTGGACAAGACGAACTCGGCAATGATGAGGCCCGAAGGCCGAGCTATGAGCTGAGGCAGTCACTGGTTGTCTTACTCAAGTATATTTTTCGATAAATAAGCAAGATGTTGAGTTGTGATTCGATGCATCATGGTCTACTTTATCTCTGGTGAGAGCTGCAGTCAGCTTACAAGTATTAGCTGATAACTCTGCAGTGTCTGCTCTGATTGGTAATGCCATACCTCCCTAACTTCATCTCCCCGCGCCGGAGAATGCCAATACACCGAGAAGCCAATCAACAAGCAGTATTTTCTCTATTTGTCCGTCTCTCTATAATCAACTTCCAGATCAGGTTCGAAATGCTGACATTTTGAGAAAGAAGTTCCCTATGGTACGTCTCATTTGCTTGTAATGTTATTCCAAAATATTCTCAGATGGTCTGGACCTTCGGCCCTGCTACGAATGAATCTAAATATTTAATACTTGGAGAGTCTCTGTCATTACGTATCTTACTCGACACAAATACACTCAACCACCATTTCCAGGACACCTCTCCACAACACACTAATTATTCCTATCTTACAAAATAACAACACCAATACCCACATCATGCCTCATCTCGCAGCTCGTATTCCCGCCGCTAAGGCCGCTCTTGAGGTCCAGGAGGTCGAAACTCCCCAACCTGGACCTCATGAACTTCTAGTCAAGAATAAAATCATCGCAATCCAGCCCATCGATTCCAAGATTGCAAAGGTCGCCATGCTTCCAATTCCATACCCCGCTATCCTCGGCAGTTCCTTCGCCGGCACCGTTGAGAAAGTCGGAGCCGAAGTCACTGGCTTTCAGGTTGGTGACAAGGTTGTCGGCATGAAGACTGGTGGAGCTGTTCAAGACAAGTACAGCGCTTTCCAAGAGTATCCAATCTCTAGGGTGGTTACTACTACTAAAGTGTCCGATGATGCCACATTGGACCTTGCTGTCCGTTTGGTTGGTAACTTGCCAACCCTTTCAGCCCTTTTAAATGCGACATTGAAGTTGGAACGACCTGTCCCTGGCTCCAAGCCGCAGGCCCAGGGCAAACGAATTTTGGTCTACGGCGGAACATCTAGCATCGGTAGCTTGGCTGTTCAGTACCTGACCCAAGCTGGATATGAAGTCGTCACAACAACCTCGCCCCAACACGAAGACTTTGTGTCCAAACTTGGTGCTTCAAAAGTTATCAATCACCGACAAGCTTTTGAAGACACCGTGAAAGACCTTATTTCGGCAGGCCCTTATGACGTTGTTCTCGATACAATCTCAACAGCTGACACTGTCAAGCTCAACGCTGAAGTTGTTGCTGCACAGGGAGGAGACTCGATATATGCCCTTCAGCCACCTTTTGCTCCTGAGACTTTGCCAGCTGGCATCACCCGCAAGTTTGAGAGTTGGTCTCTGCTGTTGGGTAAGGAAGAGAATGCAGAGTTGCTTGAGTGGACCTTTGCAACATATTTTCCGCAAGCTCTTGCTACGAACAGTCTACTTGCTGTTTCCGCAAAGAGGATTTCTGGCGGGCTTGGAGGAATCAATGATGCTTTAGATCTATTGTTTTTCAAGGGTGTTAGCAGTGAGAAGCTGGTTGTGGACCTTTGAAACTAGTTGCGAGGTTTTATCTTTATGGAAAGTTAGTGACCATGATGAGTGAGAATAAAGTTATTATGTGATGAGTTTCGCCTAAGTTAGGATCGTAATTATCAAATATTCTGCAACTAATCTGTCTTGTTTGAAATGAGAGTGATCATAGAGCTGGGGAAGACATACTTTTTTCAAACAAGACGCGATGTGAGATAAGCAACATGTGCAGTATAGTATCTTACCGAGAAGCTTCCCTCCCAATCAGCTATTCTTCCATCCACGAGGGCCATGACATTAACTGGGCGACATAATGCGGGGTGTGCAGATGATGAATCCACTCTAACAAGACATTAATTTTTCCACATATGCCGATCTACGTGTCTTTTCTCACTTGACTGTGTTTAAGAAAGACGAGAATATCAGCCGGGTGCGAGAGTAGAACAAACATGATTTAATCATACTCGGCTGAAGATATCATGTGGTGCTAAGGTCCATTAAAGGAGTGTTGCACTATCCACCGATCCTAGTTTGGAAAAGATGGAGTTGTTTTCCGAGCTTGCTACTTCAGGCCGAAAGTCCGAAGGTAACATACCCTGATACGGTTGAGGACGAATTAGTAGCTCCGGTTCATAAGTATATATATAAGCCAGTCCTAGATTCATATCATCGTGCTTACTATCTTTTGTGGGAACTCCTCGCTTGGCAACACAACATGAGACTTTCTTCGCTTTTTACGGGGGTCTTCGGGGCCAGTATTTCAGTTCCGGCTGTGACGGGCCTTGCCCCTCGTGCTGACACGTTTAACAACCCAATTATCTACTCGGATTTCCCGGACAACGATGTCTTCCTCGGTCCAGACAACAACTACTACTTTTCGGCATCAAACTTCCACTACAGCCCAGGAGCTCCAATTCTGAGGTCTAAAGATCTTGTCAACTGGAATTTGGTCGGCCACTCGCTTCCTCGACTAAATTTCGGCGATGGTTATGACCTTCCTGCTAGTGGTGAACATGCCTACCGCCGCGGAACTTGGGCCTCATCACTTCGATACAGGAAGAGTAACGGGCTCTGGTACTGGATCGGCTGTACCAACTTCTGGATGTCGTGGGTATTCACCGCGTCATCACCAGAAGGGCCGTGGACCAACAGAGGCAATTTCGGTAATGCTAACTGCTACTACGACAACGGTATCCTAATTGACGACGACGACACCATGTATGTCGTGTACGGATCAGACAACGTCCGTGTTGCTCAGCTAGCCAAGGATGGATTTAGCCAAATCAAGTCACAAAGTGTGCTCAACCACACTGACATTGGCGTTGAGGATCTGGAAGGCAACCGAATGTACAAGATCAATGGCCTCTACTATATTCTAAACGATAGCCCAAGTGGTCAGCAAACCTGGATCTGGAAATCAAAGAGCCCTTGGGGACCCTATGAGTCCAAAATCCTTGCTGACAAAGTCACGCCGCCTCTCACAGGGGGGAACTCGCCTCATCAGGGCAGTCTCATTAAGACCCCCAACGGAGATTGGTATTTTATGTCCTTCACTTGGGCTTATCCTTCGGGTCGCCTGCCTGTCCTTGCCCCTATTCGCTGGGGCAGTGATGGATTCCCCATTCTAGTAAAGGGTGTCAACGGCGGCTGGGGCTCATCTTATCCACTGCCTCTACCCGCGGCAACCGGAGCGACCAAGAACTGGACAAGAACCGACAAGTTCAGTGGCACTTCTCTTGATCCTTCATGGGAATGGAATCACAACCCTGACATTAACTCTTTCAGTGTCAACAACGGCTTGACACTCCGAACTGCTAGTGTCACCGCCGATATCTACAAAGCTAGAAACACTCTTACTCACAGGACACATGGCCCAAACCCTGTCGGCACCGTCAAGATTGACTTTTCCAAGATGAAGGATGGTGATCGAGCTGGTCTATCGGCATTTCGTGACCAAAGCGCCTACATTGGTATTCACCGCACAGGCGGAAAATTTACCTTGGCTACAAAGCACGGAATGATCCTCGATGAATGGTCTGGCGAGACTCTGAATACCGGCGAGGTGAAGGCCACTGCTTCGGTGCCTTCAGGACGAACGGCAGTTTGGCTGAAGGCTCAGCTGGACACCAATCCCACTGGAACTGGAAACGCCATCTTTTTGTATAGCTGGGATGGGGCCAAATATGAGACTCTTGGGCCTACATATAAGCTTTACAACGGATGGGCTTTCTTCATTGCTTATCGATTCGGAATTTTTAATTATGCGGAGACTTCATTGGGAGGATCGATCAAGGTCGAGTCATTCACTGCGGCCTAGAAATAGTACGAAATGATATAAAATTAGCGTTTTGTATTCTGCTTCGCTTAATTGAATATGACTTTCCCCATTTGTGCCTTATAAGACTTATCATGTTCAGCAAATAGATAAATTCGTGACTGAAACCTCCAACGCCTTGCTCAGA
Organism: Fusarium buharicum; assembly: GCA_014822075.1. Classification (NCBI taxonomy): domain Eukaryota; kingdom Fungi; phylum Ascomycota; class Sordariomycetes; order Hypocreales; family Nectriaceae; genus Fusarium; species Fusarium buharicum. The sequence goes on along the minus strand of JAATHB010000367.1, from coordinate 54,595 downwards.
ATAACATCCAAGAAGCGCAAGAAGTAATTTTTTGATCATCTCCCTTGAAGCTTTCCAAAGCTTAATTGTTCCCCAAAACCCGAGAACATCGTTTTCATCATCATCTTGCCACGCACTAATGTGGGTAGATTTTCAATGCCTGAGCAACTGCCCCCATGTCCCGCAGCTTTTCTACCAAGTTCTGGGGCTCTTTGGTATTCGTCATGACCGTGATTAGGGTACCTCTGACCCCCATCGTGAACTTTCCTTTCCCATAGATAGTCTTGAGGGCATCCGGAAGCTTCTCCATATTAGGAACCTCTGTCGTGCTCACAACATGAACGTGGACTGGCTTTTGTGTCATTGTGGAGATTGAAGATTTAGTTGAGTTTTGTCTTCTTGGGCTGTTTGGATTGGTTCTTTGAGCGTTGGATTTCAATAGTCTGGACTTTGAGGTATTGGCTTTCTGAAGATGATGAGAGACAAAAGAAGAAGCATCGAAGATTTATGAGAATTTATACTCAGGAGAAGTAGCAAATGAAGAACACTGATGAAATCAGGGAATCAAGTAATTGAATCAAAGCTGTAGACATGGAAGACGCCCCAGTAGTGATGAGTGTCGTGTCCAATCCTGTCCGACACAATTACAATAGCTTGTATCGCCATAACGTGTTATAGAGGAATACATGGAGTATCATTAGGAGTGCACCCTCTAGTCATCTTATCTCGAGCAGTTTGAGTTCTATTGGCCATGAGTATGGTGGGAAAAGAGACAATATCTAGATTCACTACCATTAAGATCAAAATTCTTCGAGGCATCATCATCCAATGCTATTTCTTCTGCATCTTACCGCGATAAGTACTATGGAAGGAGTGTCTTGCATGATAAATAATCAGAGTATTTATATGTCTTGATTATTAGGTCTACAAACGAGCGTCGTGCAGTGTTTACCTGGCATACGCATATCACCCATTTTCAATAGGACAATGCCAGCCCACCATGGTTCACTACTAATCTAGAAAGCGCATGATTTCATGCCCAGGTGTAACTTAAGGTCAACTTCTTGATCGCGCCTATTCTGGGTTCCGCCCGATTGTCCAGTGCATCTCAAGTCCCATCACTGTCATCCCACAATCTATCTCGGTCTGTAGCTGGTCACAAATCTCCTTAACATCCTTGAAAGACTGAACCCATTCGAACCCTCCACGGGCGACTACCCCATTCAATGATTGACGACCGTAATTAACAAGCAGATTGCCTGCCATTTTTTGCACATCAGCAGGCTCACTGCAGCTACTGTGGTCTTGGTGTGAGCAGTCGACATAGCCAGCTTGTCTGAATTGTCTTTCCAACTGCATTGGGCTTCTGTTGAAATGTCAGTGAGCCTGTTGTTCAAATGGACAAGATGAATATCGTCTCACGTCACATCTCGGCCGACTGAAATGCCATATCGAACATCAGTGCTGGTCCATTTCTGAATTGCTTCTGTGATTGGCACAGCATTGATCTTGGGGAACCCCAGCTCTTCCCATAAGATATAACCATCTGATTTAAGCAACTTTCTCATATTCCGTGCTACAAGTTCCCATTCATCCGCTTTGAGGGCGATCATCGGAAGCCGGAGATGCACCAGATCATACTGTCCTGATAAGTCCTCCGGGAACGGTTTCAATAGATCGCCGAATGAAAGCCGAATATTGGAAGGCAGAGCTTCTGACGAGAGAAACTTGAACTCATCGAAATCGTATCCGTCAAGGCGCGCGCCCCTCGATACCTCGGATGAAAAGTCTCGTAGCCAAATTCCTGTACCCGTTCCGACGTCGGCGATTGCGGAGGCTCGGCCGAGAGATTCAAGATGAGACTTGACGTTTTGGGGAATCAGTGTCTTGGTAATTTTCAACAAAGTATTGTGTTGATACAGGAGGCGGTCTTCTTCGATACCCTTTTCGCCGTTGTTGAGTGTGTAGATAGAAGTCTCAGCCATGGTATTAATGGACCTCAAGTCGAGTGAATGATGTCTGCAAGACTCAGAGTTAAATCCTGTGGGAATTCGATATTCTTTTTATGCACTTGACTCGGCACATGGTGTAACATATCAATTTTCCTGTTTCCCGGTTTATGACTCTTTTCTGATCAGCCACATCACATGGGGTTACAAAAGACACACAGCATTCGATTCAAGAGAAATCATTGGTTTTTTCAGTTATGCTCCATCGTCGCTCGGGTAATCCATGAACTTTTACTACTAATGTCACTTTGAGTCGGACAAACTAGAGAAACAGGGTCTATGGTAGGCTGTTATAAACATAAAACATTTTGCGAGTCTGATTATGTGTTATAAAGCGATACCTGAGTTATAATGAAAGTGTAGCTTCAGATCGATTCCTTCAATAAAGGGTACAGGGTAAGATCCCGCACCAGAACGAGATTTATCAGGGGGCGCATATATTGACATTGGAAACTGAGCCTAGAAGCTATTTCGTGACAGCAATTGTTTATTGGATCATCTCCAGCTGTCATGAAGCTTGATAACGCTGGGCCTTGGCAGATGCGAGCTTCTACAACTGCTGGTTGAACAACGCAAAATTTAACAGAAGCTCCATTGTATTTTCCATGCCCGCCGAGAATCTTGTTTTCCTAACACACAAACGGCTCTACCAGGCAAACTGCAAATACCGTTGAAACTTCGCCTCATCATGTAGCCTTTTAAAATATGGATCTCATTTCAGTAAATAACGCATTCAATGCCTTGATGAGTTGTCTAAATGTTCTTCTATATCACAGTGGTTTATAAAAATTCTCGACTGCCTGATCCCTGTAGTTTCTTCAGGGGCACGGAGAAGGAATGGGACTTTGGATCAGTATCCACCGCGTCTAGTCAACCATAACAGGTATAGTTAGTGCACTACGCTCGAAAGATTGGGATAGAAGGAACTGAATTTGTGAATTACGTGATAAATAATCACGGTCAGTTAGTCAGTCGCTTGTCGTGTTTCTATGGAGCATGCACGACTTGGAAGTGAGCCCTAGACAGGCTACGTGATCCTCGTCCTGAGTGATTCGGTGTTGAACAAGCCATGTGGATGTGAATTAGGCCTGGTACAATCAACAATGCTCGCATAATCATAAGTACAAAGCTTTGTGCACTGCGAATAAAATGGAGTCTCCCAAATGCCTGCGCATGAATCTGGAAAAGGTGAGGCTGGCCCACCTTATGTGCAAGCTCTGTGATACAAACGCTATGATGCGCCGCATCTCCTCGAAATATGTCCTGTATTATTGCCAAGTAGGATGGATTCTGAGGATGAAAGTGGGATATTAGACTTGGGTTGAGTGCTGAGGTGAGATGACAGCTACAGCTACAGCTACAGGAATCATCATCTAAAATTGGGCTATCAACCGAAGACCTAGCATAGCCTCTTGAGGCTTGGAGAAAAAACCCACAACTACCATTGGCTGATTTACTAACAAGACCAGGGCTTGTAAGCTGCCAAGCTTGTAGGATCGAGTCTAAGCCCATGTCACAACCGCAACCCCAGAAACAGCGATTCCCCGACAGAAATTCCCAGCAAAATAGCTTCACCGATGGAACTCTCGCTACTGAACTTCGCTGAATAACCTTGTTGAGTCGTTGAGGCTCAGCATCACGTCTCGAATTGCGCCCCACGATTCATCTCGAGGTATCTCAGAGATGAGAACAAAAATTGCATATAAGATGTCAGGTCTTCCGCTCAATACAACGACTTTCCATTATCATCATTCACGCAAACTACCTCTCAACACTTCTTCTATACCACTCTCATCACAACTTCGCTCTTCTATTTCACATCGCAATAATGCCTTCCATCACCAACATGATCACCTCTCTGGCCTTCGCTGCCACAGTGGCCGCTTTACCCACCAACGTTGCCCGTCAAGAGTGCGCCAAGGGCACATCCTTCTACACATGCGGAGTTGTCGAGGGATGCTTCAGTTATGATCCTTGTGTCGACGGCCCTGCCCCCGTAGCAGCCGAAACCCCAGGCTGCATCACCGAGAACGATGCTGTTACTACCAGCGCCGCTAGTACCACCACCACCACAGCAGCAGCTACTACTACCACTGCCCCATCTGAAGTCACGACCACTCCCGAAGCTATCTACGACATCTTCCCCGGCAGCCCCGATACAGCCAAGGACCCAGTTATGGGCGTTCATCTCGAAGCCTACAACAACGCTTCTCAGGTCGAGCAGGCCATTGTCTTCAAGAACATTCCTGCTGATGCTAAGGAATGCGCTTTCGGATGGATTCAAGGCCCTAGACTTGAGCGAACCTTCCTCGTCAAGAACTCCAATGCTTTGGCTGAAGTCAGACGGCTATCTGGCTTCCCTAAGAAAGACGTCTCTCACAACTCTATCAAGCCTTTTGACAATGTCGAGCCTCATGTCGGTGCCCCCGACTTTTCCTTCTGGGATGACCGCGAGCATGACTGGCACGGCGCCGGCAGCGTCGACTGTGCTGAGACCCTTTACTTTTTCGCCGGCTTGAGAGACCCCAACAGTGACTCTCAGGTTTATCTGGGCCAGGACCACCAGAGCGGCTGGGCACTCAAGTACACTCTTTAAGTACTAGGCCTGGAGTTATGATGATGATACATGGTGGTTGTTCACTTCTTAGTGTCCCATGAGGAAGCACATATTGTTCTGAGAGTGTTTTGGCGGTACCTGGGTGGTTTTATAGAGTAAATTCTTTCTCTGTACATATTTCAATGCGATTTAGATATTTTATCAGTAATTCATTTTCACTAAGCATTCTACGCCATAATTATATATACTGTGATATCGTGGTTGTTTCGCTATAATACTTATATGTGGATCGCTAAAGATTTAACCATCTCAAGCTATTATCAGAGCTCTATAACATTGTATTATATTAAGGCCAACTAAATAAGCATGGGATGAACAGTGGATTCAAAAATCCCTAGAGCGATTAATCAGAGACCGCAGTATGGAGGGAGTGGATCTCAAGACCGTATTATCTTTCCTAGCTGCACAATTATTTATTCCGCAGAGCTATAGAACTCAGGTGCTAAACTGAACTCCTGCTTCTGTCTTTGCTTATACCCTAGCTGGTTAAAGACGGGTAGTCTAGTTGAGGATAGTATAACAAGAGTTTATTATCTTATGATGGTTTTTAGAAGCCATGTTACCCAATGTAGATATGCTTATGGCCTTTTAAGAGACCTGCTTCCCTGGAAGGTAGTTTCATTTAGATGATGGGCTAATCAAGCAAGCAAATGTTTGTTCTATAACTAGCTACTTGGCTGTAGGCAGTGAGGAAACGAACGAAGAGCTAAAACAAGCGAGTGACACCGAGTGAGTATTTCAACATATCTTCCATCCTATAACATGCTTATTACAGGCTGTTTTCGTCAAATATGGAATAAGACGCCTTCTTCACAAAGGCCGCTCGTGAGGTTCTGTAGAACTATCGCTTAGAGCTGATAGTTGTCTGATCCAGGATCTTTGCAGCAGGTCCAACATCCCTCTCCCTATTTGAATGTCAGTCAGATGATCATTTGCCTTACCTGAGAGCGGTTCTTACCATTTTCTTGGAGTACTAAAACTTTATCAGTAAAGTAACGAGCAGAGCAAAATTGGGTGACTCACCCAACCACCGGGGCATTCAATCTCCTCTGCCGCGCAGAGTAACCAACAAATGTCATATTTGTCCACAACAGGGGCTTGCTTTCGAAGCGGCGACTGTGATACCTTGACCGACAGACTAGATAGCAGATTCAGTGACATCGTTCCGAAAGTCGATTTCTCAGTCTGCGAAGACTTCAAGCTAAATCACACAGGAGATTGGTTGTGTATGTTCAGAAAAGAACACTAGGTTTAATTACTCACGTTATGTCTCCATTAGTAGATAGGAACTTTGACTCGGAATGCTTGGGCTGTGCCAGAGACCATGGCATGGCGACGATGCCCTGGGCGAGAGCAACGATAGTGACGGTGGAATACTTCATGATGGTTAGGGAATTTGAAAATAGTTGAACTGTTCAAGTGTGTTTGAGGAGAATTTGTTCATCACCTGCGCAGGTGATGAACAGTTTGGCATTGGAACTTGCCGGCAATAACATGGGATTTTTATAGTTAATGTTCTCTGCCGTTCTCTCTCGCAACTTGACTATATTCGAGGTATGCGAGAGTGATGATGTATCACCTTTTGCCACAGATCGACTGCCGGAATTACCAATATGTCTAAGACAATCGGCCCGAGGCGTGTATTCGTGAACGAGGCCTTGCATCCGTAGCTGCATACCTCGAGGCAACCAGCAGGTCACACATGGCGTTTGAAGTGCGGGGGAAAGCCAACAGCAAATTTTGTGGTGTGGGATAATTCTTCTGATTTATCTAAGTTCCATGGCGTTGTGCAGAAAGAGAATGCGTGTACATAAGAATATGCTTGGATATCTTGATCGATTCATTATCGGAATCTATTGTCATATGGAGAGCTTTCCTCACCTTCTTCTTAGCAGTCTGACTGAATGAAAAATCCACCGTATTTGCTTGCTTCCCTCGGAGTATGCAGTGCCACAATATGCTCCACGACATAATGTTTCGCTCACACAACGGCTAACCGTTGACACGTAACCAGCTCTCGACAAGACAAGACAAGACATGAAAACCCTGAGGATGCACATTGTGTCAGTGGCACTTATTACTGCATCTTCATTCGGAACATTGCCAGTTGATGCTCATCCTCTCGGGTCTCGGGGCTTGAGGTATGCAAAGATCTGCCGAGGATTGGCGCTGTGCCTTTTCTGTATCATTACCTCGTCGATCCTATAACTAACGAAACTGGCATAGAAGCTGTATAGCTTTCTCTTGCTTGAATGTGATTGATAGGTGACTCAATGATGAGCAACCGCGTGTTCGGCATAAACACCTATTTTCTTCATTATATACACGAAAGTCTCACACTACAATACTTGGGTTAGGCAATTTCTACCTGATCAACCTTTTTGTCCTTCTTTCTGTCCATATCGAGCTGTCCACCCTCGATGTCCTCGAGCTTTTCAGCACGCAAAGCTCCGTGCGATGTTCCCTCGAAAACTGCCTGGATCTCTTCCAGGGTGTGACCCTTTGTTTCAGGGAAGAGGAACCAGATGACGACGATAAGACACGCCAAGATGCAGCAAAACACGATGTAGTATTTCCATCCAATGTTCTTCATGGAGATAGGATTGACCTGGTTTCCAACAACCAGACCGACGAATGTGCTGACGTACATGAGTGAAACGCCGCGGCTGCGAAGCGTGTAGGGGTAGATCTCAACGGTATATGCTTGGAGTAGAGGCGCCCAAGCAATAACGTAGAAGAAGAATGTGATGAATACGAATGCAAGAATGGCCTTTCCGGTTCCTGTATTGCGGGTGCTGTCGAACGAGGCGCTGAGGCCTGTCCAGATAACGTAGGACACAAACATGCCGCCAGTCGAGACGAGGAACAAGGTGCGACGTCCAAGTTTGTCTACTAGCATAGCTCCCACGAAAATGGCAGCCAGCCAGTTGGTGATCTGTAGCAAGCCGTTGATAAGAGTCTGTTCCTTGGCCGCTGTGATGCCGATGGTGTTGAGGACGAGAACGAGGTAGTAGCTATACATATGTTAGGCAATTGGCTTGAAGAATGAGCCTAATGGTACAAAACATACCTGACAAGGTTGATACCGTTCCACTGAGCAAACCATCCGACAATGACAGCAATGAGACTGCGCCTGCGGTTGGCAGGGGTGCGGATGAGTTCGAGCCAAGAGTTCTGTGACATGGCATCGGCTTCGTGCGTCAAGGCACCCTCAATCTCTGCCATCTCGAAGTGGACAAGAGGGGCATCTGCATCACCACCAGCGTGATACGTGGCCAGGATATTGCGGGCTTCTTCTCTTCGGCCATTGGCGACGAGCCATCGGGGTGATTCGGGGAGGAAGTATATGGCGAGGAGCTGGATCAGGGGAAGAGCACCTTGAAGGAGTGATGGAATTCTCCAGCTCCATGTCGTGTCAAGTTTGAACGTTCCGAATGTGCACCATGCAGCAATGATGCCACCCAAGTACTGCAAATACACGAGTTAGTTACGCAGTTCGACTAGACTGGTATTGGAGGGGAAGATCGGCACGTACGAAAGATGTGTTGTACAAAGCTGTGAGCTTGCCTCTGTGTGTTGGGTAAGCAAGCTCTGTGATGAGAATAGGGCTCGGCTGAGCCAAGAAACTCGTAAAGAAGCCCAAAACTGCTCTGGCAGCGATAAAGGTCTCCAGGTTCTGCGACACGGCCTGCATGATAGCGAAGGCAACGCAAGTGAGAGCTCCGATCATCATAGCAGTCTTTCTACCGTATCGATCGCATACATAGGTAACGACGAAAAGCGCAATAACTTTACCAGCCGGGTACACCGAGTTCATGGCACCTAGCATGGCGCCTTCAGGGTTGCCAAAATAGCCTCTCCATTGAGGGAGGGTCTGCAGACCGTTCATCATCGATCCTATGTCGGGTCAGAGGATAATTATCGAGGGTTTGTGATTGTTCGGGCTTACCATCGTAGCCAATTGCGCCGGAAGATACGAGGGGGATCAAGAGGACGAGGTTGAGTTTGAGGAGATGGGGGACGCGGTACCACGGTCGAGGATCGTCAGGAAGTACCTGAGTAGGTCATTAATACCAAACTTCGAAAGAATTCTCACAGCTATGTGGAATGATAACTTACCGCCGCAAGATCTGTGCCAACCACGGCAGCTGCCCCTTTTCTCTCAGTAGGGGAACCCATGATGCCAATCGTAATGGATCAAGACTTAGTTGATGTTTCGAGCAGACACAATGAGCAGCCTTTGTCAATCAGTGCCCGGCCGATGATGAACTTGTTAGAAACCGAAACGCTAGGGTCAAGACAGTTTATATGTCAAGACACGAAGAGAAACAGAGATGCAGATCTAATTGTACCCCACACGATGGTATACGAACTCCCCATGGGGAAGTTTTTAGCATTGAATACCGGAGGAAGGGATTGACAACCTGTTTGGAGTGGGTTTGGCTGTAGAGGTTTGTTGCTAGGGTCCGAGGCTATTCCCAGCATCTCCGCGTTTTCGGAATAGAATCTCATTGGTGTATGGATCAGCGTTCCGAGAGACATAGATTCCGATTGGGTCAGACACAACTCATGACTCGAGACCCTAGTTTCTTATTAGCCTCCGTTAAAGGCTACTTTCCACGTTTAACCCAGTCTGAAGTGGGCTACCCTCTATTGTTCAGCCATTCAGAGTGCCCATTTGGGGAGAAATCCATGCATAAATGCATAATCTCTGATCGCATTATGGATACCGTAAATATCCACATCCTCGTCTGGGTGCATAACACCAGAATGTGCTCACCGTAGGCGTAAGGCCTGGACTCGTTTATTACTCACGGATACCAACGTCACCTGTGACCCTGGTAATCTCAAAGCAACCCTACGGCACAATGGTGCAAGTACCAGACGTTGACGCTATTATTCAGTCTTTGACACTGGAGGAAAAGGTACGTTGCAAACCAACACATATTTCTATGTTTGAGTTGACATTTTTCAGATCTCCCTGCTAGCAGGCGCGAACTTTTCTGAAACAGTTGGTATACCCGACAAAGGAGTTCCCTCCGTCAAGGTGAGATAAAAACTTGTGATCATTTCGGGCAAACTTTTTACTGACACGTTTTAGACCGCTGACGGGCCAAATGGAATTCGTTCAGCAGCTACAGACGTGGGTATCAGGTCTGCTTGTTTCCCAGCAGCATGCAACCTCGCAGCTACGTTTGATGTAGAGCTCGCTGAGAGATTTGGTCGTGCCCTTGGTACAGAAGCAAGAGGCAAGCGAGTCAATTGCATGCTCGGTCCAACAGTCTGCATGCATCGACATCCTCTTGGTGGCCGCAACTTTGAAAGCTACAGTGAAGACCCTTTTCTTGCAGGCAAGCTTTCATCCAAAGTGATTCAAGGACTACAAAGCTTGGGTATCTCTGCTACGATCAAGCATTTCGTGGCCAACGAAATCGAGACGGCCCGTACGACTATCGATGAGACCATTGACGAGCGTACGTTGCGAGAGATATATCTCCGCCCGTTCGAGATTGCCGTTAAGGAAGCAAAGCCTTGGGCGATTATGACGGCTTACAATCACGTTAATGGAGTTCATTGTGATGAGCATAACTGGCTTCTTAAGGATGTCCTCCGTGGCGAATGGGGCTGGAAGGGCATGGTGATGAGCGATTGGGGCGGTACCAATTCTGTTGCTGCGGCTCTCAACGCCGGTTTGGATCTGGAAATGCCTGGTCCTCCCCGACTTCGAAAGGAGGAGTCAGTCAAAGAAGCAATTCAGCGAGGGGGGCTCTTTGAAAACACCATCAATGAGCGTGCCAAGTCTGTCATCGAATGGGCTCTGAAGCTCAAGGCTCTCGAAGCAGAGGGTGATCCGGCTACACTTGGCACAGATACAGATACCCCCGAACTTCGAAGTATGATCCGTGAGGCTGGTGCTCGAGGCATTGTGCTACTCAAGAATCAAGGGAATGTCCTTCCTCTTACCAAGGACAAAGTTCAAAAGAAGAAGATCGCTCTCATCGGATTCGCCAAAGACGCTATGGCTCACGGAGGTGGCAGCGCCGCAGTCAATGCCTATCGAAAGATCGCACCATGGCAAGGCCTGCACGAAGCTCTTGGCGATGATGTTGAGTTTACTTACGCCCGAGGGGCTCATAGAGAGCGTCTTCTCCCGGCGATTAGTCCAGATAGCCTCTGCGGCACTGTAGTTGGTCTTGACGGAAAGCCTGGCTTCAGTCGGCAACTCTTCAAAGTGGGCGAGAGTGAACCTGTTTCCACTACTGGACAGCCAACTTCGGCATATTCTCCATTGGGATCTCAGGAGTCGCTATGGCGAAGATTGGAGATTGTTGGAGACTTTACACCATCTGAGACGGGCAATCACTACATGGCGTGTTCTGGACTAGGGCCTACAAGGGTCTTCGTGGATGACGAGATCATCTTTGAGCAAACCAGCAACTGTTCAGACCCCATGGGATCGCTCTTCCTTGCTGCTCCCGAGCCTGAATTCCGGCACAAGTTCGAAGCCGGCAAGACATATCGACTACGCATCTGCAGTGATCCACCCACAAAGATTGGCTTGACTATTCTCGAAGGCCGCAGTGGCGTGCGTACTGGCTTCTCTCTCGAGTCAGATCACGATGCTGACCTTGTGGGGGAAGCAGCACAGGTGGCCAAGGATGCTGACTATGCGATTGTCTTTACAGGACATGACCCGCAGTGGGAGACTGAAGGTCGTGATCAAGACTCGTTCAACCTACCTCGCAATGGCACACAAGACGCTCTTGTTTCCACTGTTGCTGCAGTGAATCCCAATACGGTGGTCGTCAACTCGACCGGCGTGGCGATAGCAATGCCCTGGTTAGATCAGGTATCAGCGGTGGTGCAAGCTTGGTTCCCAGGCCAAGAATGCGGTTACTCAATCACTGACATCCTCACTGGTGCAGTCAATCCAGAGGGCAGGCTACCCGTCAGCTTCCCTAAGCAAATTGAAGACTGCCCGGCACACGGCAACTTCCCTGGGGACTACGTGGATGGACAGCTCAAGGTTACTTATGCCGAGGGCGTTTTTGTTGGATATCGCCATTTTGATCGACTCCCCAGAGAAAAAGTCAATTTCCCATTCGGTTACGGTCTATCGTACACCACATTTGAGTACGAGTTGACCAGCATATCCAAAGAAAGAAGTGGTTGGGAGGTTATCACTCAGGTCTCCAATACTGGAAAACAAGCCGGAGGAGCATTGTTACAGGTGTACGCTGGCCGGGCCGACTCATCTGCAGAACATCCAGTCAAGGCTCTTGTAGCTTTCGAGAAGGTTCGTCTACAGCCTGGGGAGCAGAAGACTGTCATGCTCTCAGTGAAGGAAAGAGATTTGGCCTATTTCGACACAGGTATCAAGAAGTGGGTAGTTGACGAGGGCGAGTACCGTTTCTCTTTGGGCTCTTCGTCCGCAGACATTATTGGTAGTGTAACTGCAAAGCTGGAAAAGGCTGCTTTTGAACCATAGACTTCGATTTTACGAAAATTATAGAATATATTAAAGTTAGTGTTTTCCTTGAAACATTTACATACTTGATCAGTTAGTCTTGTTTCTAAGTGAAATCAGTATAAAGACTTTAGAAATAAGTAGGCCTAAAACACCAGAATACGCAATTCTATTTGTTTCTGTATATTTATCTATGGCTGAATATGCTCTTCGGGATTCTTATCGGAGAGTTAAGTTTTACTGTTTCAATTAGAAGTGGTTCCCATCGTCTCGCATGCTAGGCTCAGTGTAATATCATAATGTCATAAGTGCACATCAAAAAAGCGATATAATCGCTACTCGTTATTGTAAGGTGTGGTTTTTTTCGGGTCAGTCCCGAAGAGGTAATTTCTCTTCCGTAGCAAGATCTGTTCGGGTAGAGAAAGGCCTAGACGTGGCTTCCGGCTCCGACTGTCAATGGATAAGGTTGTGTAAGTCACGATAATTTAACCGAGGACATGTCAAGACCCGAAAGTCACGGTATTTGCTTTAAAAATATATACTTTCTGTAAACAATTGACATTCTCTTATTATCTCGTCTTCATTTCTCACCATGCCAGCCCCATATGCAGGACGCTGCCTTTGTGCCTCCGTCAAGTTCACAATATCTACAGAGCCAATTACAGTACTGTCATGTTTCTGTGAACATTGTAGCAAGGGTGCAGGGGGTACTCATCAGCTGGTAAGCCCCCAGAGGATCAAAGGTGTTAAAGGTGTAACTTGACGGATATTTGATCTCACCCGTTGAACAAGATAGGAAAATTTGGGAGCCAAGACGTTCAAGTGACCACCACGAACGGCGACGATATCGCAACATACATGCTCAAAGATACCGCAAGTGGAAATTGCAAAGAAAAGGCTTTTTGCTGTAGATGCGGTTGTACATTATGGACGATTCCGGCAGCTGCTGTTGGAACATATCATCTGATCCGAATGCCACTGCTCGAGGGAGGGTAAGTTGCCTACCCTAGGTGAGATTTCAGTCATAAAATCTAAATGATATTTAGCCTGAATATTCAGCCAGCGAATGAGATCTTCGTCAGAGGTCGACCGACTTGGATGGACCCTGTGAAAGGCGCTGGTCAATGGGAGGAAACGCGAAGGTAAAACTTGGTAATTGGTGGTATCACGGAGAAAGATGCGGCGAAAGAGGGGAAGCTTGGAATGAGGCATCTTGGGGCATGATGATCGGAGCTTCCGATTGGCTCGGAATTACAGCAAGGGTCCGTTGGAGTCCAAGTCGGCATTGGACCTCGGCATGTAGTTGGAGAATTATTACCATTGCTGTCACTTTTTGAGTGTGAGGAATTGACTATGGTAATGAGAAGTGCAATACCATCACAAGGAAGTTAAACACCTCGCTAGTATCATGATGGTCTAGTTAGTATGTTAAGTTGGGCTAAAACGTGCCCGATCTGCTCCTCCGTCCTGCCCCGACTGGAACCAGCTCATCACCCGGTCACTATTCCCCGCAGTTGAGACCCCGGGTTTTGTCCGTTTGCTGACAACCCAGTCGCTATTATACGCGGTTCCCCTTGACTGGGGTACGTCCGCGTTCCGAACCAATTCTCAAGCCTTCCGAAGCCCCTTTGACATCCAACAAAAACTTCCCCGACGATACAAACACATGGAACCTCCTCGAAGGTTGGCCGACAGCTCTGCAAATCGCCAGAGTGGGTCTAAACGGCTCAAAATTGACGTTGCATGCGATAATTGCAGGGCCAAAAAGGTCAAGTGTGATGGCGTTCGTCCAGGTGAGCCGATTACCAACAATGATAATGCACTGGACAACTTGTAAAAGACAGAGAGGCTAAGAGAGTGATTAGTATGTGGCTCGTGTAGTAGGAAACTGGCCCTGCGAGATAAATGCAATTATAGTGCCAATGCCTCGATACATACTCGTGGTTCCGAAGCTTCGATTTTGGCTCAGGATGGGAACCATATGACCTCGCAAGCACCTGAAGCTCAGAGACCCGACCATTTTGAACCCATAACAGGTCGTACAACGAGACCTATGGGAAGTACACTAGAGACTCAATCAAGAAGGCCTCCCTCAAACCCGCTGCCTCCGCCGCCAACAGAGGCACAACATCAATCTCCAGCAACCTCCACCCCTGGCAGAAGACCAGATTTGCATGGCCAACGCAATGTTGGGGCATCAGTGTGCTCAAACAGCCCCTCTGCTGTCGATTCCATGACGGCCGTTGTTGATGAGGGTGCCAGTACCGAAGAGTTCTTTGGGAAGAGTAGTGCAGGCTCATTTACAGCACAGATCAAGAAGGCCATTGATGTCAGGCTGGGAAAACCTGCAGCCGTACCTAGTGGAAATGTCTCAACTACTTCTCGACCAGCCCTAGGCGTTGGGTCTGGTCCTGCTGCATCAGCTGACCTGTCCTATGTGTTGCCTCCTCGTAGGCAAGCAGACCATCTCATAGAGCTATACTGGTTCTATGTTGATCCATTGTACCCTTTCTTGGATAGAAAGCGCTGGACACGTGCATATAATGCTGTGTTCGCTGGAACGACCATGGACCTGAACGAGCGTGTCTTTATTGCTACTCTCAACGTTATCTTAGCTCTGTCCACACAGCTGGTTGAGTCCCAATCACTCGAACAACGCGAACAGTCAAGTGAAGCATACTTCAAGAGAGCACAGGAACTATTGCCTATGAGTCCTTGGGAACCTGGTTCACTGGAGCTGGTGCAGTGTCTTTTGGTCACTAGCCAGTACCTCCAAAGTACCTATAATCCGCACCAGACATGGATGGTGATAGGTTCTGCTATCAGAATGGCTCAAGGCCTGGGGCTTCACTTACCTGAGACATCGGCAATTCGTTCGGATCCAGGAGAGCGCGAACTATTACGGAGAATATGGTATGGATGCGTTCTTATGGATCGGTGGGTTGGCATCTTACATCTTTTAAACATCAAGCTTACTACATATAGGATGGTGTCCGTAACACACGGTCGCCCTGCTATGATCTCACAGCGCCCTGAAAAGGGTGTTCCGCTGCCAACTTCATTAGCTCCAGTTGAGAGCTCAAGGAGTCAAAATTCAGTTGAGAATCTCGGATATTATAGCTTCTTTGTACGGTCTGTTCGTCTGTACGAGATCATACATAAGACCATGATTGCCTTTTATGGAGGCACTCATAGTAATCGATGTAAGGAGAAGGAATCCCATACATCTGACCCCGAGAGCTCGGACAATGAAGACGAAGACCTTGACAGAGTGGTTCAGTTGGATCGTTGCATTAGCCGGTGGGAGGTAAAGCTTCCGAACCATCTTAGATGGGATTTGTTAGAAACAAACACAGATGAGATATCATGTCGACAGGCTGTTATTCTTCGCATGAGGTAACTATTCCAATACTCTCGAACAGTCAAGCCTCTGACCAAGGATTTGAAATAGGTTTCTTCATGCGCGCATTCTTCTTCTGAGGCCCGTGCTGTCTAGGTTCTGTCTAACACAATCACCTGTGGAAAAACGACCCGTTGATGACACTCTGCAAGCCCGCGTCGTCCAGCAAGGGGCAATGTTATGCGTTACCACAGCTCAAAATATGATCACAACGCTCGTCAAACATGAAACGCTAGATGGCACTGTTGGTCTTCTTCCTGCGTGGTGGTACCGCGTTTATTATATCTACTCAGCTGCTACGGTTCTGATTGCCGCCAAGCTAAGACCTGACGTCTTCTCTGCCATCGAAATTGGGAGAACTTGGAGCCAGGCTATCTCGGTGCTTAAAGCCCACGAACAGTTTGGCCAGTCCGCCCGTAGGTGTGTTGCCGCGCTGCATATCCTCTCCTCAAAAATATTGCAAGCTACACCTCGTGGCTCACCAGGGCAGTATGCAACTAGCATCACCAGGACGTCACATCGGGCTAATGAAGGAAACCCTATTGGTATGCCTCAGAACTTCATTTCTAACATTGAGGTCCCAGATCTGGTCCAGCAACTGGCTGATGAGTTTGATACTCCGATGCCTGATCTGAACCCACAGGATCTTGCTGATTTTGATCTTAATGTCAATGACATGTCTTGGTTGAACGATATCCAAGGAGTTTGGGAATTTTTGAACGAGTAAGAGAATATGTTTGTGTTGGTGTTCTACTGATACATCTATTTGTTTTTGGCTTCTAATCTATTACTCAAACACCATCTTATTCCTGACGCTACCCAACTCTGTGATGCTGACCTCGACAACATCCCCGTCATTGAGATACTTGGGCTCTTTCATACCCATAGCCACACCAGATGGTGTACCGGTCAGAATTACAGTGCCGGACTCTAGTGTAGTTCCCTGGCTAATGAAGCTGACAATCTCCTCAACTCCGAACAGCAAGTCATTAGTTCCCTCGCTCTGTCTCTCCTCACCGTTGACCGTCGTCTTTAAGTGCAGTTTGGAGGCGTTTCCAACAACAGTTGGTGAGACAAGAAGAGGCCCAACAGGAGCATATTTGTCAAAGCCCTTGCTGAAGCACCACTGAGGAACGCCTCCCGCCTTCTTGGGATCTCGTTGCCAGGCTCGTGCAGAGACATCGTTTGAGACGACGTAGCCTGCAATGTGAGATAGTGCATCCTCCTTGGCGATGTTCTTGCCAGACTTGCCGATCACAATACCCTGAAAGATTAAAGTCAGAGGGTGTTTCATACAGAGGGAAGCAGGATTCATACTAGTTCTCCTTCATAGTCTACTGTACCATCTTGGGCAACTTTAGAGATAGGGACGTCTTCATTGAATCCGGCAATACAAGTTGCAGGCTTGATAAATAACGAAGGAAATGGCGGTGGTGTTCGGCCACCCTCTTTGACTAAGCACTCAAATCAGCCGCTGCGGCATATATGGATTGTCTGTAAGTCACTCACTGTGCTTGATGTAGTTGAGTCCAATGCATCGAATGATTGGCACATCGGCTGGTCGGAGAAGCTCTCGTACAGCCTTGACATGGATCTTCTCGCCCTTGGTGAGTTGTGAGACTGGACTTGTACCCTTGTACTCAACAGCCCACAGATCGTTGTTGGCTACGCGGTCGGCGAAGTCCTTGTCATCCTGAATCACTGGATCACCAAAGGTCTCCTTTCCGTTATCATCGACAAAACGGATGAGGCGGTTCCATGTGGTCGAAGACATCTTGCGTGATAGTGATGCGGCGATAGTATTGGCGATTCTCATCGTGATAGTTCTCCTGTGACACTCAGATACTACCTCATATAGTTATAGCGTTTGAAGAGATCTAGATGGTGTGCTTACAGGGATCCGTAGCTGCGACCATTCACAGGACGGTCCGGTCGGAACGCGGAGACCCAAAGGGCCCTCCGAGACACTTCCGGAAGACGGACTTTGTATCGGCAATTTTGGATGATCGTCCGTCCATGTGTGGCTCATCGCTATTAATGTTGTGCCTATTGGTTGTGTTGTTCTCCGAAATCCAACATACCTTTGCAGGAGCCTCTTACAACCTTCATCCATCATCGCACTTGTTTATCCATTACTCTTTTGAACTGCTATCAATCTTGAGGTCAGACTCTAAACGATTCAGAATAGCATCAAAAAGACTAAGCCTATTGACGCTAAAAGTTTTTGTTATTGTTGGATTTTGCACTGAAAGCCATAATGAGCAACTACACTGGCGCCGTGGCCTCTGATGGCGAGACCGAGGAGATGAAGCAGTACCTCAGTACACTCCCTTCTCAGCACTTGGAGCCTTTATGGTCACAGATGGATATGATGGTACCACCAACTCCAAACCCCACAGCAAAGCCTCATATGTGGACGTATAGAGAAGCTTTACCTCATCTAGAGACGGCCGCTAAGCTTGTGCCGGAAGAAAAGGCTGAGCGAAGAGTGTTGATGCTAGTGAACCCTAGTATGCGTAAGTACCTTGGTCTTCATTTCGTACATCTAGCTAATGCATCGTCAGAATCGCCATATACTACAGACACTATCTATGGAGGTCTGCAGATTGTCAAACCAGGCGAGACTGCCCCAGCCCACAGACATCTTGCCTTCGCAGCTCGCTTCATCATTGATGGACAAGGTTTCACTGCTGTTGAGGGCAAAAAGATGCCTCTCGTTAGAGGGGATGTCGTGATAACACCTGTTTGGCATTGGCATGATCATGGAAACGAAAGTGATAAGCCTGTTGTATGGCTAGACATGTTGAACTTACCCTTATTCCGCTTTGCCCCGGTTCATTTCGCCGAGGGTTACTCTGACCCGCGATATCCCAGCGAGTAAGTCTATACTCTCTCCTAATATAACGTTTTTCTTTTGTTGCTAACGACCTGCAGACATTGCGATCCATGCGAGTTTCGATTCCCTTGGGGTCCAGTTGAGAAGGAACTCAACGCTAGCAAAGACGACCACACCATTTATCACTATAAGCTGTCTGACGGAAAGCCTCTGTCGACAACCCTTGGCGTTCAAGCTGAAAGGCTGAGCCCTGGTGCATCAGTAGAGTCCCAGGAGAGCCAGTCATATCTTTACCACTGCTATGAAGGGAACGGTCGCACCGAACTTGTGACTCCCACTGGAGAAACAATGACTTTTAAGTGGGAGGCACGCGATACTTTCGCAGTACCTTCATGGTGCAAGGTGAAGCATGTGAATGAGTCCAAGACTGAGCCAGCCTACCTTGTTGCCTGTCACGATGGACCTTTCCTTGAATGTCTTGGTATTCAACAGAGGAGATAAAGATAGGGATTTGCACATCAGTATAGGCGTAGTGGGAATGGCAAATGTTACAACAGCCATATTGGATTATGGCTATTGATTGGTATAATATAACATATCTAAAACATAAGTGGTCTAAACCTAATAATGACTATGCATAGCGATTAGCCCAACTCTATGTCTCCAACAGAGCAAAGTGAGCTGTGAGCCGAGGATTGACTGGTTCCCTCGGACGAGCGGCCGGCTGATCTATCCTGAGGATATTACCAAGGTTAGCCCGACAGAAAAGAAAGTTGCAGCTTCCCGCAAAGGGTAATATAGCGGGATCAAAATTAAAGAGTATATAGGGTTTCTCAAATACATGAAACACAATCAACTATGCAAGCTAACTATGTCGTGATCCGTAAAAAGGATACGATAGTTATCTGGCCCTAGAGGCGACTGGGCTTAATACCACTGTCCCGCTGCATATCAATGGTCACAAAGATCAAGTTGGTATCTTTGTCTCCACCGCCCTCGTTCTCAACCACAAAGCCACCAGACTGGAGATTCTCATCGTCAAAGTTCTCGTTGTCAATGTCCTCCTCAGGAATTGTCTCGAAAGCCTCGGTGTACTTCTGAACAATAGGATCCTTGCCAGTAAGCTTCTTCAGCATATCTGACTGCTCCTTAACCTCGTCAGGGGCAGTTAGCTCTCCTGACTCATATGTAACACCGACGTAAATGTAAGGAGTTGCGCCTCCAATCTTATCGATGTTGTCGTTGTAAAGAGTAGGGATCTCCTTGGCGGCTCGCTGGACCATAGGGGGGTTCTGAGCGTAGTGTCCGACGATGGCACCTTGCTTAGTGGCAAGGACAATTCCAATGCACCCTTCAAAACCGGCGCTGGCAAGTCTATGAGTGCCATCTTTGGTGAAGTCCATGAATTTCTCCGTGTCTTGCAAGACATGCTCACTCTGTTGGAACTTTTCTTGGAAGGCTGCCAGCTCGGGAGTGAGCTTACGAGCATAGAGGAGGTTCTCATGGCGAACAGACAGTCTGGAAGGTATTAGTCAGTGGCAATTAAGCCTGAGTAACGTGGACTTACTCGCTACCGTAGGGAGCAGCGGAACAAAGCTCAACAGCAGAGAGCAGAAAGAACAAGGAGGTCAGTAGTCTGGCTAAACCATCTTGGAAACTCTTGAGACCCATTATGTCGAGCTGAGATGATCGAATGATAAAAAAGTCAGGTAGAAACAAGCACGTAAAAAGTAACTAGGGTATAACGAGTGAATTCAGGAAACGCTTAGGACATCAAGAGAAGAGAATCTATAAGCGTGCGTGTCTTACATATAATCAAACCGCAAGAATGTCTATCGGGCTAGACCGAGTCCTAAGACAGTAAACCGAGTGTTGACCTGAGTGGTAAGGCCGACTGAAGGATCAAGTTGCAGCATATCTGGCCCACACTTCATTAAAGGGAAAAGAGGGTCTTGGTGATATTCTTGAACACTCTTGTGATATATCGTAATATGCAAAAGCTATCCTTGATCCAACAGGTTACGATCGGCACGCGTGATGTTGATCATTCCAACAACGATATTCCTTCAGCAAAGCCCACTTCCCTAGCCCTGTCAATGGCTTTGCGGCCTTTAGTATCTGGCAAATCCTTGTCAATGCCCCTGTGAAGTAGATATCCGATATTCTCAGTCCGCTTGGCCATAACTGCAGAATGAAGCGCTGTCCCTACCCCCAACGTCTTCCAGCCTTTGAAGTCTTCTGGGTCGTACGCATACTGGAGCTGATTGATATCGACTCCAGCCTCTTCAAGAAGATAGTTCATCACTTCATGACGCTGTTTATGAGTACTGCTTGCTGCGAGATGAAGGGCATTGCTTTTGGTAAAGTCTGCACCATGCTCCCTCAACAACCGTAACGTCTCAACTGGGGCTGAGCTGGCTGCTACATTGAGAATGGTTAAATTGCGCCCACACGAGACGAACATGGGATCAGCTCTACGTTGCAGCAGCCAGCGAACACGCTCAGGGCTGACAATGAAACCTCTGGTCAGAGTCAGAAAGGGTTATCTTGCTTTGCCTGAAAGGGATCGGAAATTCGGTATCTTACCTTAGGATAGGATAAGTGTTGGTCTCCGGGCCTTCGAGTGGAGCGTTGATGTCCCACCCTCTGTCAAGGAATAGCTCCATCACATCCCAGTGCTTACGAGCAACTGCAGATCTGATGGAAGGATTCGAGATGGCGCAGCCCTTGCCAAGCAGAAGATCGACAATAGCTGTGTGTCCCTCCTTGGCTGCCTTGTTCAGTGGACGTTGCAGGGCATGTACCTTGGAGGGAAGTGAGCGATGCTTCATACTGAAGACGTCAGCAAGGCTGATAGTAGACCAATCATCATCTTTGCTTTGTTCCCATCGAATGAGAGAATATTTGAAAGATTCCAAGTCCCCGCTTTCAGCTGCAATAACAAGATCTTGAAGAATTGAGTGAACCGTGTGAGCAGGATTGGAAGCCATATTGAGTGATTGTTACGAGGACGAATATTCTTGAACATAAGAAACGGAAAATAAAAAGGAAATGAAAGATGGAGACAAATATGTCTCGTGAGCAATCTTTTACCAGAAAAAACTCACGTAAACAAGAACCTTCGTGTCATCAGTACAACATGGATTTGCTCAGCCGCTCAGATACGACGATGCGGCAGCTGAGAATGGAAGCGATTAACAGGGGTACGGCACGGGCCGATAGCCTTTTGCTTTCGTTAAGGAAGACACTTTTGAACAACGATATACAGTACAAAACAAGGATGTTACTCCTTGTGGGGTATTTAGATGACAGCCGTGGGGCATTCACCATCCGCGTGGAGTACAGAAAATTGGATGAGCGTTTCTGGGTAGACAGATGGTTGATCAGTTGCAGAACAGTAATACGTATTCAACTGTGAGTTTATGTCCTGGTTATATACTTACTATGAGTATCAAGTGTCGCTTCGAGAAGGCCTAGTCAGATACACTCAGTCAACAAACCCTCCATTCACTCGTTCTCTTGTCAGTATTCACTCTTAGGCCAACACAATCACTCATTATGCGTTTGGCCGGCCTTGTAGCGTTTTTTGCTACTCTGGCGGAAGCACAGCTGCTTCAAACGCCGGTGGCCAGCAGTGAAACCACCGTTACCCTCCATTCTCTCCCTTTCGAAACTTCCTCCTCTGAAGCTCCCGTGTTTGATCAGACCACAACATCTACAAATGTTGCACACGTTCAAGACAGTACATCTGCAGATATATTACTGGAGCCCATCACAACTTCCAGTGAAGTCTTCCTCGACCAACCGACCACAAAGAATAGTGAAGTCGATATAGATGGTACCACAACAGTTCAAGCTGAGGGGTCACTTGTCGAGACTACCACTACTAGACTTCCAGTTGAGGAAACTACCAGCGCAACTGAACAGCCATCCGCTGTTGATACTACAGCTACTCATCACCCTCCTGCTGTCAGCACTACCAGCCAGCTACCCAATGTTGAAGATACCACGACTGGGCAACCTCCCATTGTCGAAACCAGCACACAACAATCTAATGTTCTAGATACAACTACCACAAAACATGTACCCGCTGCAGCAACCACTATTGAGAAGGACTCTACTATTAAGATAACCTCCTCTGCGGGTTCTTCTATGGCTGATGATACTACTTCTAATCGGCCACCTGAATTAAAGACTACCACTCAGGAGCCTCCAGCCATCGAGACAACTTCTTCAGAACAGGCTCCTCCAGACGAGGTCACTACCACCCCGCAACCCTCTGTGGAGAACACCGCCACTTCTTCGGAGCAGCCTAGGGAAGAGCAACCGACATCTACAGATCCAGTTCGGGAGCCCGAGTCTACAAGCAAGGAAGGAGATCCCGATCCCAAGACAGGGGATGATGACTCTGGGCCCAAGACTGAGGCTGGGGATGACGAACCTACTTCTAAGCAGAGCGAGTCTCCTATCACGGCTGATCCAGCTGCTGTCAGTGCTGAGCCTCAAGAGACCATTGATGGTGTGACTGAGAACACTCTACACACGACTACCGATAGCAATGGTGACGATGTCGTTGTTCCTGTTCTGTTTGGTGCTTCCTGTGGAAGCTTTTGTGAGCATGCAGGTGATGATAATGGACCTGGTGGCATCATTCTTTGGGGAATCGGTGAGTATTCTCGCATTGTACTGCATAGGGTGTACTTCTGAGCTAACTTGTAAACTAGGACCTGCTCCAGGGAGCTACATTTTACCCCCTCTACCTGGTATTACACCTGCTCCATCAGCCGTTGTCATCAATGGAGGAGTTCCCACTCCCATGGGCACTCAAAACCCCGAGGACAAGTCAGATGATGAAGAAGAAGAAGAGGAGGATGAAGAGAAGAGCACTGCTGAAGAGGAGACCAAGACTGAGGCAAAATCGACTGCGGAGACTTCTGCCGCCTCGACGACAGAAGCCACAACGGCAACATCTGGAGAGCCCTCTATCACAGTTGGCCTGACCACAATTGTCATTGATGACGACGCTACTGCCACGTCTGATGTCCTATCAACAGAGACTTCAGCTGATCCCACTACCGAGTCTTCCACTACGGAGGCATCTACAGAAACCACTGGTGCTCTTTTGACATATGGACTTACTACTATTGTCATTGATGACGATACGACTGCAACAACGTCCGTCAAGGCCTCAACAGATGCTACCACCACTGCAACTTCTACTGAGACAACCGAGGCTTCCACCAAGACTACCGGTGGTCCTGTTACGGTTGGGCTTACAACTATCGTTATTGATGATGATGCTACGGCAACTTCTGCTGGGTTAGAAGAGACTTCTGCTGAGCCCACCACTTCGACTGATAAATCCACCATCGACTCGAGCACTGGTAGCTCGGATGCTACGGAAACTGGGGCTACCACTGGCCAGTCTACCGCCCAGTCTGCAACCGAACAGTCTACTACAACTTCTGGTCCTACTTCGACTGGAACTTCACAAGAACCAACTACCGAAGCTGCGACGACCACAACAGAGGGTCCTCAGCGCGAGTATCC
This sequence comes from Fusarium buharicum, assembly GCA_014822075.1. Lineage (NCBI taxonomy): Eukaryota > Fungi > Ascomycota > Sordariomycetes > Hypocreales > Nectriaceae > Fusarium > Fusarium buharicum. The sequence goes on along the minus strand of JAATHB010000367.1, from coordinate 30,736 downwards.
TTGCATTATCCGCGCCGGCCCTAGAATCGAACCACATTGCCAATGCGAGACTACAGTCGACGGCAAAAGCTACTATTTGACCACGTCTCTCATCTCATCTTCATGTGCCGATTACACTACCTTCCCATCATCCATTCCTACGGATATCGAGGAAGAGCCAAAGGTTACGGAGAAGCCCGAGCCCGAGCCTATTACCAAAACCGAGGATGGCACAGTCCTGGCTTACTCTGATCGCACCGTCGAAGTTGGAAACTACCCTGGTGGCAAGTACACCTTCACAAAGGGTGTGGGTGATCCCGTCACGCTTGAAACACCAGTGCCAACCCAGACTGATGCTAACAACAAGGGCTCAAGCATCTGCCGCAGCATTGACGATGCCTGTGACCGCGCCATGGATGAGTTTGAGGATGGTACGATTTACAAAGACTATGTTTCCAGATACGCTAGGGTTGACAGTGGCATCATCAAGACTTTAACTTTTAGTCAGGCTGGATGCACGGCACAGTTCAAGTGCGATGACTACGGTATTGGAATGAGTGGTAGAGACATCAAGGACGCGTAAGTCTAAGCATTTGTATTCTCTAGTATTGACCAACAACTGACTATTATACCAGAGTCAACTACATGAAGAACAACAATGGAGTTGACAAGTGTGGAACAGCTTACCTCTCCAACACTTGTCAAATCACTCTAAACTACTGTACAGATTGTCACCACAATGGGTAATCTATTTCCCTAGACTCTCATGGTGCATGTATAGTATCAAGAACAGTAGTTCTTCCTGATTTTATGTCTTCAACCATCTCTGTATCTCGTTTTTAGTCTTGTAACTATGTCGAACAAATACCGAGATAATTCCGATTCACCAAGGACATAATCAGCAGACAGATATAAACGTAGATTCTTATCGGCCGACTATTTATTCCTCTTGCATCTAACGAGCAAGGTTGCTTTTTTAGGTCAGACTTTGAGGTCATGGTGTGCTGTGATAGCATGCTTAGTTGTCCTTTTAGGTATCCGTGTTGAATGAAGGTACATTTGTTAACAGTCTTGGATCTCTCTTACAATTGGATTGACTTCGGCGGTGAGTCACTCGATCAATGTCGCATTTTCACGCATTGTATCAGTCAGGAACTACCGGTAACGAGGCTAGAAATAGATGTTTCTTGTCAATTCACAATCTTGGGGTGTGTCCCCCAAGCCTAGAATAGAATACTACATACTTCAGAAGGTGTAAACTTGACCGCCTACCAACTGTCTATTTCTTCTTGGCATCAGGCCAGCATATCTTGCAGACTTTCTTGCGAGGACATTTCTCCTGTGTCTCTTGGTCGATAGCAATCACCTGTTTATGCCCATGACCAGCAGGATGCTTGGGCGCAATTTGGCATCTTCGGAAACCAACCTTCTTCCTGTGCATCTCTTCTCGACACTTGAAGCGAGTAACTTTGTAAAGCTCCTCACACATGATGTTAGTTTATGGATGATCTGAAAGTGCCAGGGTGTAGAAGCTGTCAGTTTAGTGGGTATTTGATCTTGGTAGTAGAACTCGAACTTGGAGTGTACGCATAAGGTGCTTATATATTTTCAGTCGGACCCTAAGTTTGATATCTAGTGTTTGTATTCTCTCATCTCAAACACTTTTCTCTTCGTGTTTTCCACAGTAGTATTCTACTTCGCTCATGGAACAGTGTCAGCTGGCATTGTTTGTTACGCGTGTGTGTTCTGAATAGGGATTGTGTACTTGTTCACTACTTTTTGAATACTCATTCATCACTGTTAATCTGATTGAACATGGGTGCAACGGGCTATCATTCGTCCGCTGTTCATTTCTCTTCCTTCTTTCTTGCACAAAATATCCATGTGGTCGCTTGCAGCCAATCAGTCTTTCAGTGTCCAAGAAGGCCGCATGAACGTGCTGGTTCGTGACGCCAAGGCCCAACTCACTATGCAGCTCAATACTGAATTTATGTGAAGAAGAAATTCCTTGAGGTTGTGAACGACGAAGCTTGCGTATACATTATTGTAGTACGAGTCATTTCTTCATGAATGACCGAGATAGAGATAGTCGACGGACTGGGAGAGCTATAAAAGCCCCGATCCCATGCACACATCATTCTCAATCTCAAGCTAAATATCTAGCCGATTACACCAGCCTCATGCTCGAATAACTCTACCGCCAATATTCCATCGACATTGAAAACCTCTGGCACAAATCTAGCGATCGATCCTGCAAGTCTTACTACTCCACATATCGTCCCAAATCTAGCCTTTCCGATTTCTACTCGCCTCTCATTCCGAGTAACTACGAGAATGACCGCTGATGACAACAAGGGCTCGGATGAGAAGTCTTCCAAGACCCAGACATCTGAAATGACCCAGCCCGCCAGTGAAAAAAAGAGGTATCGCCTTCCGGGAACGGCTACTTTGCTTCCTCTGTTCGAAGATCTACCACCGGCCCTTGAACCCTTCCCTGATGATACTGCTTCTTTGGTGGAGTTTGGAGAAAGGAATTATGAGCCAGGCTGAATCGACTCAAACCTCCGACTATTCCACTACTCATACTATTCATTCTGACCCTGGTTTGAGCCCTGAGAAGCTAGGCAATTTAGGTCCTTCATGCCACCAAGGACTTAGTAACGAGTGTCGGAAACATTCAATCTTGCGCAGACAAGCCCCTAGGGCCAAGCTAGTTTCGGTTCAATCCCCGTTACTACGGTAATTTAACCTGTATGCCCTAGCCTGAGTCATGGTCGCTGCTTTATACAGCGTGTAATTCACATCCCTAATTTTGATCCATATATTCTGTTTTCAGCGTGAGGTGTCTACTCAATCCTGGTACAACACAATAGTTGCTTGATAGAAATTCTCTGTTTTACTTTCTAACTTCAGTTTAGAATAGCCATTCCACAAGGGCCTGGATCACGATTAAAACAGATTTTAATGCACCTTAAGCCTTACCTGCGGTGGTGGCCATGAGTATCGGCGCCGGTGGCTTATCGATCACGAAAAGTTACGAGCGAAACTATCTGGCCTAACTAAGCTGAAGATGTTGGCCCTATCTCATGATACATACTTCTTTGAGGAAACTGAGTGGTCACATGACCTGTATCATGCGCACAGGCCTGAAGCCCCCAACCAGCGAGAGGATGCGCGCGCTCGTCCCGAGCTGGACCGTTACGACTGGGGTTCCTTGCGTAACCTGCGCGAGGAAGACGCAGCTAGAGATCCCTCCGTTACCATATGGGAGAGAGCTCATAGAAACCGTATGCTTACACAGGGTGAGGCTTATGCTGAACTTTTTCCACAGCTGGAGTGGATGCTTTGCGGTCAGATACCTATGAGTATCTCGCGAGGCCCTGGAGGTCGTGCAAAAGCAGTTCCGTTAATGTCCATAAGGGATGAATGCTGCAGCTTCCTGAAGGCAACCTTTGGTATTGATCCAAACAAGGGTGTGCTCTAGGTCGAGGTGCTTCGTTATGCTATCCACTGAGACATACTAGTGTTGCAGTGCAAGGGAAATGACTCTCCTAGTCCATGAGGAATAGAAATGTTGAGTAAAGAAGGCTGTACTCCAGTTTTAGTTTGAGAAATATCATTTGGTTCACTATTAAGCTCGTCTCGCATCCATCTTATCCACATCCTCCTGGCTCCTGAGCTGGCGAATGCCTTTGTACCTCCAGTTAGAAATATACGTCTCAAATGCTTGTTCACCATGCTTCCCGTTGCTTGTCGCGTAGGTACCGACAATTACACCTAATAAACATTAGCATTCGCCCCTGCAGTTGCAATATCTCGACCATTAGGAATGATATTCACTCACCAGAGTAGTAAGGAACCAAGTCAGTCCCTTCACAGTATCCAAATACACGCATCCTTGATGGCCAGCCCTTGGTCTCGGCAATGCCAGCCCTGAACTCAAAATGCGTACTATTGACTGTTCCAACTTCTAGACGAAGCTTCTTGTTAGTCCACTCAGCCGGCAGAGGCACTGACTTAGTTGGAATATGCTTCCTGCCACGGTAAGGAGTTTCCGAGTGCCCACGGAAGCGTAGATGTGGCTGCAACCTTTCGTCATCTGACTTGAGCATAACAACACCAAGATCAAAATGCTGTGCTTGATCTTGGAACACTGAAATACCAACTTCCATTTCTTCCTTTTTCAACGAATCAGCCCAGTCAATATCGACGCTATAGTTGAAGATCGAGTGCGCCATTCGTCTCCCAATGAATGTCTGGCCTCGTCCCAAGGCATAGTCGGCATCAAAGGCGGTGAGATTGAGCACAGAAGACTTCAGTGCCAGAGTATTAGGGTGTTTTGGTGGTGAGACCCGATAGCTTCTGCTCTTGGGCAGTCTTAAATGGACAAGATGGATGGGAATGTCACTTCCACGGGGGAAGGTAAATGAATCATCCGCACTGTTGAGCTGACCTTCACCCTTATCCACAAGAGAATTATCGGGCAATTCCCATCCGGACATGGTCCCGGAAATTGGGGTAAAGACAGGAAACTCATCATCTTCCCAGGTCACAGGTGTAAGAACTGTCTCTCTTCCCATGGGGAGATTGCCAAAATAGGGGCCAGGATCCTCTCCATAGGAACCTCCAGCACGGACAGCCAAAGCAGCCGCCCACCAGTTACTATTGGCATCCCGGAAGAGATCCGCATGCCCAACGGCTTGAAAATATGATTCTGTGTTATTGGCTGCAGTGAGGAGGGGATTGTCTGGCGCTGGGTCATATGGGCCCTTGAGGCTTCGTGATCGCGCCATAGTGACCATATGATTTTCTCGGGTACCACCTTCGGCAAGAAGCAGATAATACCAGCCGTCCCGCTTCCAAATGTGAGGAGCTTCAGGAGATGCTCCTCCGGTTCCATTCCACGGCATTATGATATCGCCAATCTCACCAGTCTCAAAGTTGAGCGGTGCGTGCATCACTCCGGGATAGTAGGCGGCAGTGTGTGCGCCTGAGACCCAGGTCGACCCATCGTCATCCCAGAACGGCGAGGGATCGAAGCCAGGGAAGCTGAAGTGTATAGGATCTGACCATGCGTCTGAGCTATAAGGATCTGTAGTTGTCACAAGAAAGTTGTCCCACCGGGAGTCATTCGTGCGGGGAAGCTGTTGGTTGACCAAGGTCGTCGTGAGATAGAAAGTACCTTCATGATACCTAAGTGTCGGTGCATAGATACCACTGGTGGCTCTTGGAAGAAATGCCAGGCCTGGTAGTTGGTCTGCTCGACCGAAGGCGTTGGACGCATGCTTCCAGTTTCTCAAGTCACGGCTTGCGTGTATGGGAAGGCCAGGAAAGTATAGAAAACTAGATGTGGCGCAAAAGAACGTATCGTTGAAATCAGGTACAAAGACACAGCTGGGATCAGGGTTGAAGCCACTCAAGATCGGGTTATCAAAAGTTGAGTTGGCCCCAGCAGATAACGTTGCTAACCCTAGAAAGGGTAAGGACCACATAGGGGTTTTCATGGCGACCCAATTTTGACAACGCACCAGAGATAGACAGATAGAAAGACAGGTCTCAGTGTTTGGCAGACTGAAAGTTGAGAGCGACATTTATTTAACAGCTTATAAAGCCAGCCTACCTATACGAAGTTCGACCAACTACTCTCGGAAATGCGTATAGTAACGTCAGATGTTACTTAATTATTCACGTACAATGCCTTTTCCGAATCTTATGACGGAATTACAACTGCCTAAAAGCAGAAACAATTTAGCCTGAATCGTTGTAGAATAACTCCAAGGTAAAATCGCGGGGGATCGACAGACGATGCATAATGACTGGGAACAGAACCTGATAGTTGAGGGGTTAGCGGGTTGCCTAATCGACTGATGGCTCATATGAGCTCGCGTAAAGTGAATTGGTTCTTACTGACTAAGATGGAATTTAACCTCTTCTACCAGAGATATACGTCGTATTCTTTGCCTCAATTGAAACAAAATATAGACAAGGCTCAAACAATGCTGGCTCTTCAATACGGCCGATTCAGGTTATAGACCTAGACGGCCTTGATTTTCGGCCAACGAACACGCCAGAATGTATAGATCACGGACGATGATGATGTGTTCTCTTCAGGTCCTTTAGAAATTGGGACCAGACTTGCATAACTTAACGAGCAAGCCACAAATATCGCTCAGTAGATAAAGGCCTTTCACCCCTTGTCATGTTATGAGGCGCAGTAACCACCACACGACATGAGGTAAAAAAAGGCGTCGAAATAATGTTGGTAATAGTTGCATAAGTTACCTTTTATCTGTCAAGCCAACTTCTATACATATAAGAGGCAATATGAAGGATGCCTCAGATCACTGTAAACCTCCACACTCCTTGAATCCATTAGGACTCGCCCAAGAGACATATTAATCGTCTAACCCTTAAGCATAGCCTAGACAATCGCCATAATAACCATCTCAGCTGCCCCACTGTGAAACATCAGCTGCATTATCCCTGCATGGCGAAATAAGAAACTCTATATATGGTTCTCAGCCTTGGACAGGCGAATAGAATTACTCAATAAGCGCTGCGGCTGAAAGTAACTGTTTCATCGTCATGAGCTCTCCCCCTTTCTCAGATAATTTAATCATCACGGGCACCTTTATAACTCATTCTGGCCTGACCCAAACTCTGTTGATTCCCATTATAAGCATAATCCCTCCCCTTCAATTGCCCAAGTTTTTGTTGCTATTAACACACTCATTAATCATTGTTGTGGGCGAGCAGTCAGCTGGGAAATCGTCTGTTCTCGAGGCAATTTCTCATGTCCGCCTCCCAGTTGAGGGAAACCTTTGTACGAGGTTTGCAACGGAGCTGGTCCTCCGGCAAGCCAACGAGACACGTGTCGATGTGAGTGTCAGATTCGCAGACAAGTCAAAAGCCCCAAAGTCTTTTCAGAGGACTGGGTTTCGCGAGAATGACTTGGCCGACATCATCAAAGAGGCCAAAGAGTGCATGGGATTTGCCTGAGCCGGCAAGGACTTTTCCAAGGATGTACTACGCCTGGAAATTCAAGGACCGAGCATGTACCCGTTGAGCTTGGTTGATCTTCCAGGTCTTTTCCAAACCAACACCGAGAATCAGTCCTTGGGCGGGAAAGAAACAGTCGATGAGCTTGTCGAAGGCTACATGCGCCAGGAAAACAGCATCATTCTTGTGGTGGTCACCGCCAATACCAATCTTGCCAACCAAGTAGCTCTCCACAGAGTCAAAGCTGCAGATCCGCAGATGAGGCGAACGATAGGTGTCATCACAAAGCCCGACCTTACGCGTGCTGGATATGCTGATGAACGCACCTACGTTCGAGTAGCCAAGAACCAAGAGGGCGCACATAAGCTCCAGCTCGGATGGCATGTTCTTCGCAATAGGGCAGAAGATGAAACGAGCCTCGAGACTCGGGACGAGATTGAGGAATCCTTCTTCAAGACCGGTGCTTGGGCCACTATACCTGTTGAAGATCGTGGCATTGCGAACTTGCGCAAGAAACTGAGCAAAGTTTTGTACACCCACATCCGGATCAACCTTCCAGGAGTCGTTGAAGATATTGAACTGAAGCTCAGGGAGCGTCAAGGAGAGCTTGACCGCCTCGGCAACTCCAGATCCAGCCAAGAGGATATGAGATCTTTCCTCCTCGCAATTGCCGGTGACTTTCAACGTCTTGCCAGGGATGGCATTTATGGGCGATACAACGATGACTTCTTTGGTGGCTTGGACGATGAGAGCCGCAAATTTCGAGCCCAGCTTCGGAACTTTAGTCGCGCATTTGACCACATTCTCAGATCCAAAGGAACAACGCAAGTCATTGTCTCGAACGACAAAACCGATTCTGACGAGCCTGGGCTCCCTGGTTACTTGTCAGACTTCCTCATTCGTTATCCCTACAACTTCCAAGATCCGGGGAATATAACGAGGGAGCAGCTCAGCACCCAATTTGGAAGGCAAGCCGCTGTCAACCAAGGCCGGGAGTTTCCAGGATCCCCAAACATGGACCTTGCCGTGCAATTATTCAAGAAGCAGGCGACTCCATGGAAATCGATTGCTAAATATCACGTTGAGCTCGTGACAACAGTCGCAAAGGCGTTTGTCGACCAGGTGTTCAAACACGTTGTTGGATCGTCTCATACTAACCAAACTACCGAGGCAATTCTGTCTACCTGTATGGATCCTTTCTTTGACGAGAAAGAGAAAGTACTACAGGCCAAGGTGGAAGAGCTACTACGACCTTATTCCCAAGGTTACGCACTTCCTCTAGACATGGAGTTCTATCGGTCATTGTCCCAAAGGTCAACAGAGCGACTTGCAAGTCGGTTCCATGAGTTGATGCAGGAGCAATATCCAGAAATGCTTGATGACGAATCGATAAAGAAGCTTACTCTGAAAATGATAACACAAGCCATTTCTTCCGAGGAAGGCCTGCATGACGGCGAGTTCGGGACTGACAAAATTATCGATATGATGCAGGCCTATTACGAAGTGAGTAACTCCGTATCACCAGCTTTGACTATTTCCTAACATCCTCAGATGTCCCGACGCACCTTTACCGACAATGTCATCAATTTGGCTATCGAAAGTTGTCTAGTGTGCGATATACCCGATATTCTTACGCCTACGCAAGTCGATCGCATGAGCAAGGAAAGGCTGGAAGAGCTGGCAGCAGAATCTCCTGCCACATCATCCCTAAGGAAGAGTCTTCAGGAAAGAAGTTGAGATTCTGCGTCAAGGCCTTGCCCAGTGTCGGCGCTACAGGCCAAGGATGGTCACACGTAAGTCGCACTCGTTAAGAGCGTGACCAAGCTGAGATTTAAGAAACAGACCTTCCATCCTCGAGAAAAAGCGCCCCTTCGATTGAAAAAGTTACTTCTCCAGCAAAGTTACCAACTGTAACTCAACAAAAGCCGACGGCGAATGCTATCAATACAACGCCACCCTCAGTGGTCGTCGCTCCGAAAGCGCAGTTTTCCTCTTTTACAACACCACCAGAGCAGCCAGTTCCTCAGGCTACATCCAAAACTCTTTCTGCCTCGAACGGAAATACTCCTCAGACTGCCTCTAATAATGCATCGAGCGCAACAAAGTTTCCAAAGCAAGCAACCTCAAACTCAAACCACGTTAGCCCTTTTGAAAGGAAGAGCACAGTCCAGCAATCGAGTAGCAGCGGGCTCTTCGCCTCTCAAGCAAGTTCTTCCGGCACGGGCTTTGGACAGAAGCCCGTCAATACTCCCTTGAACAGTACCGGTAGCCCCTTTGGCACACAACCTCCAGCACAAAACTCTAGCAGCAACAGGCCTTTTGGCCAGGCCCACTCATCCATCACAGGTTTTGCACAGAAGTCCATAAGTCCTGCACCTAAAAATACCGCCAGCCTCTTTGGCAATCAAACTATATCCGCTGACAAATTTTCAGCTTTTGGTCAGCCGAGATTTGGTGGATTCGTCGTGAAAGATACGGAAACTACAACCTCTTAGTCACAGCAGCAGAAGCAGAATGCCAGCTCTGGATCTGTCTTTTTCCCAGCATCGTCTCCTTCTCCAGCTCCTCAGACTACCCAGTCCAGCGGCACACCTAGTCTGTTCGGTTCTTTCTCCCAAAAGATGTCTCCAGCGGTGCGCCGTCGACAAAATAGACGTTTTGGTGGACTTAATCTTGTTTCACTCTAGACTGCATGCAATGCTACGGACACGGAAGAGTCGCATTTTGGGTCACAACTTTGAAATGCTGCAACGGTATATTTAAATGGGTGTGACAAGCTGCATAGCCCAGTTGTGAAAAGTTTATATCATTCTTACTTCATGCCAACGATCTATCGTTATCATATGAAAAGGCTACAGAGATTAAAAAAAAAAAAAAAAAAAAACAATGCCAACGAATGCAACAAATAATCCAACACAAAGTTGTCCCTCCCACATGACCGTCTGCAGCCTGATAAGAACTTACTTCTTAGATCGCAACATATAAGAGGACTATGTCTCATGATCTGCAGCTTTGCTGTCTGTTTCGTCCTTTTCTCTTCACCCCTTCAACAAATTACACCACTCAATGAGTCCAAGGACCTCAAGCCCAAAACCATGGAATCTCAACCCGTGGAGCCCAAATCCTTGAATCAGAGGAAATCCCTTCTCGACCTTCCCAACGAAATCCTCTTCACCATCGCGACTTTGCTGGCCTCGTTTGACCGCGCCAGCTTCCTATTTACTCGCAAGCGCCTATATCTTATGGCACCTAATGCGCTGAACCTCAACCCCGAGAACAAACACAGTTTTATGGGATACTTGAAAAGAGATGGCAAGTGGCCGGAATTTATCTTATGCAGGGACTGTGGATTATTTCATCGGCCACGGAGGCACAAAAGGGACTGGAACCCAGCCCAAGCTACACGGCTCTGTATCAAGTATGGCGACAAGGCACTGGAAAGGCTGTTCTTTTCGCACTACTTCCCCGATACAATAAACACTGAGCACCTCCAGGCCGTGGCTAGGTCTCATAAGATTGAAAAGCGTCGGCGTGAGAGCCAGGAACCGTTCGATAACCCCTACCCCGTCGGTGGTCTGGCGTACTGGAGCCAATGGTCAGGCGACAAATTTGTAATTGCCATGAAAACCAAGGCATATATGTCGCCGGAAGATCACATCATCTTGAAAACGCAAATCTTTCTTTACCCCGGGCCTTGCAACGGTGACGATCTAGCATCAGTTATCGACGGAGTCAGAAGGATGAAGATGCATCTAGAGCAGTATTCCCATGTGGGCTTTATATGTCCGCATGCTCACTGGACTCGAGTCTTCCCTTTCATTTTTGACCCGAACGGGAGAACTGATTACTGTCAAAACTATCAGTGGACGTGGAACAATGACGACGGGGCAAACAACTTTGATCTCTCCGCACAAACCCTACAAGAATGCCTTTGGAACCATGGATCTGGTTGCTGGGCGCAGTGCAAAGCGAGTTCAAGACTTAGTTGCTGTCTTGAAGGTCGTATGTGGTTCTGTGGTAACTGTTCAACTGAATACAGTATCAACAGCAAACGTCTTGGCGGCCCAGGAATACGAGGCAATTTTCTGATTTTGACTTCCTGGAAAGATTTGGGTCAATGCGAGGATAGACTAGATTGGCGATGGAAAGAGCATACCTCATCCGAAATGCCTGTCCGGTCCCACGATCGCAGCAACTCATGTGGAAGTATCGCGAGGCAGGTTGATACTCTATGTCAAGGAGACTCCTGCTTTACTCCTATTTCTTATTCTCCAACATTTTCAAATGTCCAATCTCGGCAGATCTTATGGGGTGTCCCGCCCGATGACCCTCAGTAAGAAACCTTGGGTCTGGCCACTGTTTGATGATGCATAAGTTTTGAGAAGAGCGTTCTTTGGAGTCACAGAAGCGAGCATCCATCTTGCATTTGTCTTTCCAGACGATTTCATTTCCCGACAGTAGACGTCGAGCTTAATAAAACTTTTTGGATCAAGAATGACTTGCTTATGGCCGTATTGATATGCAACCATGTGACGGATTGACACTTGACGCCTTCTTCTCGTCTTCTGGTTTTTTCATGCTACATTGACAAACAACTCCAGCTTCACGAAGTAAAGCTATATCTGTCTGCTACCCCAAGGAGGACTGGCCGATTAGATTCCCGCCCAAGCTCTTCTCTTTGGAGTCAACTGGAGATTGCCAAAGTTTGTCCTGTCAGTTCAAATCTGGTGCCCCTCAACTTTTGCCTTTCAGGGCACATCTTGGATTCATTTTTATCTTTTGCCCTGATGAAGCCTTCATGCCTGTTTAAGCCACCTGTTTCCTTCTTTATCCATGTCGCGCCTTGGTTCCCACTCAATCATCAACTTCTTCATCAATGACCATTTCACCTGCGTTCCCAATCTGACCACATGGCCCGTTACTAACAGTAAAGTAGGCCCTGTCTTGGTATGTCTGGAACGAGGTAAGACTCTGATTTGCAGGCTCACAAGTATCTGTAATGACCAAAACACAGTTGAAGAACATAAAGCTTCCTATACAATAGGGAGTGTCCTGGCACTGAACGCAACAGTCGTAGGCATGTGTGGCGTTGTAGGCTATCGATCGTCTTCCATTCTGGATCATTCTGAAGATGCCCTTGCCTCCATTTGCTGTGTTGACAAGGTTGTTATCATCGCAAGCCTCGTAGACTGTTCTGGTAGGAGCAGTCACGGTTGATATGTCTAAATACGTCAATGGTTAGCTACTAAACGACTTTGTAAAATGGATTTTAGTACCAGTCAATGCTACAGTTGTGCTCGAAGTCACTGTTGTCGTTGTTGCTTCAGTGATGGTAGTGGTGATAGAAGTAATTGTCGCGTTGAGTTGGACTACGGTATTCGTGAAGAGAGTAGTTTCAATTTTCCCAACAGTCGTGACTAGAGGATGGGCTATATAAGGAACAACTTTGATGGTACGGACTGTAATGCAGTTTACGAATTGGGGATGTTGAGGAACCCGTATTTTATCTTCGTCATTCAACTCATCTTCGTTCTGTTGTCGAAGGACAGATATTTCTGTCAAGCTCCGCTTCCGCCTGGACACAAACTCAGGTCCCTCAGCTATAGGAGTGGAAAATGGCGGCGTTGGGACTATAGAGATCGGCGTAGTCGTCGTTGTAGTGGTCATGGTGATTGTAAAGATGGTAGTGATAATATTGGTCGTAGTAGTCATGATAGTGGCTAGGTAGCTGTCAGCGTGGAATTCAGCATAAAAAGATGAAATATTTACTTCGGTCTGTGAATGTGATCGTTTCATAAGGCTGCAGCGCTGTGACGTCGGTTGTGCTTGGCGAAGTGGACGTGGCGGTATTGACTGTTAACTGCTCAACTAGGGGTAGATCAGGTGGAGGCTTTGTTGGGCACGTATCGATGCTATGCGTCTGGATCCTGTTTATAAGTCTTGTCGATGTTGGGACAGGGTCCACAACAAGCCAGCCAAGCTTCGTTTCACAAGATCGACTGATGGTTAAAATTGAAGCAGAGAACCAGGTAGATTCTGCTACAGTGACAGGAGTCGACAAGCTGTCTTTTGATGGCAGAGTGGCACCAGCTGACAAGGTTTAAGACGTCGACAGAATGTCACTTGCCGCCAAAATGGAGGTAGTAGATGGAATATTGGACGACAATCTTGATGTAAGCTGAGCAGCAGTACCAAGGCACAGAGAATCAACACGGCAGCCCGCATGTTGAATGATGCACAGAAGGACAACAAAATTGAGTGAATTCAAACGTAGAAGATTGGCAGACTGCGTCAATTTATACCTCTGTTATTTGTTTACCTTGTGGTATAAAGCTTACGTCTTGTTTATTGAAGTTCGGTCCGAGCCTCAAAATTTAAGTTAAAGGTTTTGACGTTGAGAAACCAAACTGCGGGCTAAACACTTTGTCATGAATATCCAGCAAGGATATTAAAAACTGTTAAATTGCCAGCAGATTTGTTAACATAACAACAGTATTGCAAAAGGAAACAGGAGTTACCCAGGTCATCTAACCGCTACCCTGAACCAATCCCATGTATGATCATCGTCTAGATTTACGCGGCTTGTCCGTCGTCCACCCTAAATTTGCGACGTACAGGATAAAGTTTACAATTTTTGAATGTCTTATGAAATATACGTACGCAAGCGAACAGAATAAAGATACACAAGCCCTAAACATTGAGAATCCTAAGTCATAGATGACGCATAATCGAAAAGCAACAGGCTCTTGGTCACCATCGTGGAGGCAGCCTCTCCATTGCCCTCATCAGGGGTAAAGAGTGCGCATCAAGTCGCGCATAGTTACCCCGGCCTGCCCGGAACCTTGAAGGGCCAGTGAGACAAGTGGAAACTATCCACCTAAAGTTACCTGAAAGTGAGCTACGGCAGCGGGGATGGCGAGGTGCAGGATTAGCTTCGACACCAAGCTCTACCCAGCGTAAAACACGACATGGAGGCATCTGCATAGCATGTATGATGATGAATAAATAGCGAAAGACTAGCTTATGTGAAGCGTGACTCGTGAACAACTCATCACGCCTGAGATGGCATGAGAACGCGAGGTGCTGGGTTAATACAACTTCATTCTTCTCTCCAAGAAAGGAGTTGACTCCTCCACGCTCTGCACATTGGTGTCATCTGTTCAAAACAAGAGGAATCATAAACATCACATTACTAAGGTCTCATAAATAATCTTCTTACAGTAATGGACATCGCTTGAGTGCATACCTTATCTTGACGCGTCACGCAAGTTGCTAGTGTAAGGATTAGGAGTGTAGACGAATACTTTACCCATGGTCCTGAGACCATCTGTGCACAATGGCTACCGTGATTGTAAGACAAAGAATGCAAATACGCACAAGGAAGGCTAGTCAACACGAATTCACTTCCATGTGACGCGGAAGTTGCTGGTCCTCCCCACAAAGAAGCCATGTCATATCCCAGGCTTTGCTATGACCAATGGATACCTTGCAGGGCCACATGGCTACAACATCGGACAACAATAGCTCTTATTGCTGCCACGATAGCAGCAAATGGCCAGGGCCTATGAGCCAGTTCCTTACGTACGGCGTTAGTATCTGGCTGATCAGTGGTTTAGCAACCGGAATCAAGCCCTAGCTGCCTGTCACAGGGCGCTAGAGCAAAAAACAGTGAATCAGAGGCGGTATTGAGCATACAAACAATGGGCCTACCTTCCCCGGCATTTTCCTAGGACCCTTTCCCCTCTTGTTGGTTATATCACAGCTCCTATACGTGGCTAGGTGTGTAATAGTGCATAATCCACGTGGTTCTTCAAGGGCTAGGGGTCTTTTCTGGCACAAGCTTCTGTCTTACGCTGCCGCCGCTCCTTTTTGTAGTACCAGACATTACTCGTACGAGGAGCCAATGCAAAACGAGGCCGTCATTTAGGTTATTCAACGGGCCCCAAGTGCCCGGGTCTAAGTAAGGAATAAGAAATAGTGCAGATTCTTCAGCTATGACCTCGAGCACAAAACGTGTCGACCACGTGGGAAATGAACCTAAATATTGGCTAGTTCCTCTATCCGGTAGGAAAAGGCGGTTCGTGCAGCAAGGGGCTCACGAGTCAGGGACGATGATCGGACTCGGGACGGTCTGTTTGGCTGTCAATTTTCTCCCTAGCCATTCTGGGTAACCAATGGAGATTGCAGAAAATGAAGACCGGTTGTCACAGCTCCCTACCTGTCTTGCCATTTTTGTTAATAATGGAAGTTTACATGGAGGCATCTTGGATACGAGCTACAACAACAAAACAGACCCCTGTTCGTGAACTTCAAGTTCAGGGCTGAATAAGATCGAGTCAGTGCTGTTGATGATTTGATTCAGTCTAGTTTCTGATGTGGGTAATACCAAAGAGCCAAACTGTAGAGGCATGTGGGTTTCGGATTCGTGTCGGAGGAGCAAGAGACAAGATGAAAGAGAGATGTAACAAGCTCTAAAATCGTATCAATTACAACTTCTGAGCCAGGGAAATCAATGACACTGTGATACGCCTCACCGGCATGTGTGCTCCAGGCCATTAGAAACATTCTAAAGCTCCTGACAGCGGTAGTATTCTGTTGATTGTTTTGCAGTATACCTACCGCCATGGCCAGATACAAGTCCAGATGTAGTTACAAAGCCAATCTCAGAAATATTAACGCGTTTTCTCCACCCCGAGACTTTACGGGCCATTCGCTTCTGTGCTGAATGGTAGCTGTGTCTTTCTGGTGTATCGGGTAGCGTTTGAAGTTGGATCAGTTCGCGACCGGGGCATGATCTCTCGTCACATCTTTACTGCTGGCTCCCTTGTTTCTGTCCATCACAACATGAGAGTCCCTCAAGGATTTCTTGCGGTCCGGAGATGCTGTGGAGGATCGGCATCTGGTTGTACCAAAAGAGGAAGACTTGAAAGGGCATGGCGTGGGCACCGGAGCAGAGATCACCCTGCTCGACATGCGCCGCAGCTAATCTAAGATCCACTGTTGCATGGCTGACTGGCATAGCAACTGGAGTCTTGGCTAGCTCTGTTTCGTACTTTTCAACCCCAAGAGATGGTGTAGAGGATTCCAAAATAGAAGTATTGCCGCGGCAGTGAAAAAAACTTTACATTGTCTCCTTTTAGTTAAAGCAACGGGCTCATGTCATGCATGAAACGTTTTCTAGAACGTGGCACTTCACCTCTCGGCATCAAGATTCAGTCAATGAAGTTTCTGCTTGAACATTGGTCGGCCGAACGGAGACTTCGGGATCTCCGGGGTGAAACTCCGTATCAACATAGTCACGATTGGCTCTTCAACACGGTGGATACTTCTCTAGCGCCAAGAGATTGCAATTTGCGTAATCATTCTTTAGCGCAATCTTGAGCCTCAATGGCTGGCGATGGCGGCTGAGTCATGGTTCAGTCAGGCAGTCTCTCGGTAGGATCCTCTACCGTTGACAAATAGGCCCGTGTTGCGTGAGTCTGGACTGATAGTTAGCGTCATGGAAAGCAAAAATCTTTTGTCTAACAGCGGAACCGCAATATCATTCATTGATTCATTTTACCGATGGACGACGGCGGAAGCGGAGCGTTGGTCAAGGTCTGATGTCGATCCTCATCGTCGATCACTCGCTAAACACCGCTGCTTCAGGCTTCAGCTTCGCCGGTCTTACCAGCCATGTCACATTCATCTTGGATGTATTGATGGCCGTCAAAGCCGAGAGACGATTTCTCACTCAAGCCGCTGGCTGTTGCGTTCGCTGACATATCGTCAAAACTGCCGCTGGATAATCTTTTCCCTGCCAAGTCCAACTTTTCAGACCCAATGGCTTCGGTCAGGCTGCAGAATTAATATAATTGGTGGAAATGAATCCTGCACGGTCTAGGACTCCATTTTGAGTTGGAATGCTAAACTAGACTTGTCCTAAACGCAAACCTTCTTTACGTGTTGGACAAGGATATATCCTAGGCGTGTTTCTTAGTTATTGACAATCTCTGGAAATGGAGACGATTCAAATAAGAAACAAAGAGGCTGGTCTTTTGAGCTCAGTTATCAGGCGAGCCACTTGGCGTCAGGTGTTGATGGTCACTGCTCGACGGACTAAGGATTACCGTGCACGCTTCGATGACCACTCCACCATCATCAGCACGTGGAACATTGCGACTAGTCTGTATCAAGATCTAGTCACTCGCATAGCCAGCGGCATGCCATGTGGTTCTCCGCTCACCACATGGGAAGACCTTGTCCGGGCATAAACTACCCGGGGTTGAGAGGAGCCAACAAACTAAAAGAGGTATCGTGCCGCGGGCGCACGAGTAATGTAGGACCCCTTTTCATTCTTTATCATCTCGAGCCTATCCATCGCGAGGAAAAAACAAAAAGAGCGTGTGTGTGTGTGTGTCGTACCTCTCGGTTTGGATCAGACGAAGTGATGCTTGATCAAGCAACAGCCCCTTACCTGGACAGGCGTACTTCGACGCGCAAGCCCAACATGTCTAAAGGCACAATTACTCAATCGTCATCTCGCCTGCTATGCGCAACCAACGATGATCGACCACAATCCAAGGTTTGTTACACTAACACGCTTTGGTAGTTACTTGTATCTGTTATCAGTTACTAATGCGCCACCACAACAGGACCTTCAAGATTTATTCTCCGCACTCCTAGCCAGTCTCCTCCCTCTTACACCACATCGTGTCCGCTTTATCAAGATTGAAAACACATTCCTCGTCGAAGATGCTATCCACAACCTCGGCAATCTCAAGCTTACCCAGTCAAATCGCATGCCTGATCCCAGCAACCCATCTGGCCATGTTGTATCCACCTCCACAACAACATTCTCCATGAACTCCAACACAGCACGTAATCTATGCCAACAGTTTGTCGATGCCCGGTATATCGAGTCGGCAGATGGGAAGCCTGACCAAGTCTTCCAATTACGAGGGGGAGTATGGCGACCTACGTCGAAGGGAATAATGATATTTGACTGGTTCTGCCAATCGAACGGACTTTACCAGGAGTCACTAGAGGAGTTACAATATCTCATCACAGGACCTGTTATGTCCCTGGAAAGGGATGTCAAGACGGATAAACCACACGTTGATCGAGCCACCGTTGAAGTCGTCTTTTGCCGAATGATTGGCGTTGACGGACGAGGGAAGAAGGGCCCTCAGGCGGAGGGAGTTATGGGCATCAAGATGACACCCGAGCGCAAGGTAAACGGCCGCATCTACCACGACACACTCACCGGACAAGCTATTTCCGACTGGCTGCGAGATAACACAACATGTACGGACCTCAAAGAGGCCGTCAACCTGGCCACCCACTTTGTGCACTACAACCTTATCGAGTCTGTGACGACAGACATGGCCTACATGAACCAGTTTGCAGCCTGCAAGCTTTTCCAACCCACACCAGTCGCCGTCTACACCCTTTCACAGCGAGGCCAGGATCTTGTCGAGACAAGTTCATCAAGCCGCTGCTCGTCCCAAGGCAAGACTGATTCATCATCGTCAAAGGGCGGTGTTACTGAGAGCAACAGACATAAGTTGGAGAAGATTCTGCTCGATCCCACACTCCGACTCTTGTTTCGAGAGAACCTACGCGAGACGTATTGCGAGGAGAGTCTTGCGTTTTACGAGCAAGCAGATGAGATTGTCAAGGAGTCTAAGGTTATGCTGGAGTCAATCCAGAAGGACAAGAAGGCATCTGACGCTGCTGCAAACGAGCTTCTGTCACAGTCCCACGTCATCTTCAACACTTTTCTCGCACCTGGATCACCGCGAGAGGTCAACATCAACCACAAACTTCGATCAAGTCTTTCAACGCGAATGACAAAGGCACAGGCGCTTGATAGCACAGTGGCAGACACCTTGAAAGAGGTGACATCACTCTTAGAAAGTGCACAAGAAGCCATCTTCAAGCTGATGGCCACTGTAAGATGTTCCTCCCGACATTTGTTCTGGTGCTATTGCTAACGATATCTGCAGGACTCTGTGCCCAAGTTCGTGGTTAACCCAGCAGCCGAAAGCCGATTGGTGCAGGCTGGTGTACGATGATATAACCCATAACCCTTTGATGCTTTGAAGAGAAGGAGTAATACTCGGGAGAGCAAGCGAGCGAGTAGTAAATGCTGCCACACACCATTATTCTAATGCTTTTTCCTTTGTCACAAAAGAATTATAGGTACTTGGGACTGCTGGAAACGATTCCCCCCATAGATCAATACTTTAGATAGATGCCAGGCTGGCAGAAATATGCCAATACTGACTGCAGACAACTGCAAGCCATCTTTTCAACGATTGGATGACGATTCTCAGGCCGTAAGATTTTAGTTAGATGTATAAAATTAGAAATCAGGCTGAGGCGCCTTGAAATCATGGAAACAAGATGTCATACTCCATTCATGCAATGTTTTTCATTTCTTCACTAATGTGCCATTTCCAAAAACATCTGTCCGAAATGTACGAACCCATCACCCCTTGCAGGTCGGGACGGCCGCCCAGTACTCTCTTTGAACGACATGGTGCTTCTATCGCCGTATGCATCCCAAGAAGGTTTCAGGGCTCACAGTCCAAATACGCCTAGAGCAACAAGAGAGCCAGAGAACCGCAGCTAAAGATACAAGATGGAGCATGCATTATACCCATGTGTCAGCACCCTGAGCTTTTCAAATGAGGCAATCTTGAGTTCGCGCGATCCGTGGCTCATTGAAGGCCATTCATTATATGGTGTCTGTGTCGCTCTGGAGCACCACCGTACCATCCGGGGATAAGAGCAACAAGTCTAATCCTGGGTAATTCAATAAAATTGGGCATTGTCTTGTACAAAAGGAGGCTGGTAGGAGTGTTGGAAGCTTTGCGCTGGAAGGTGAAGTAACGTAACGTCAGCGACCTTGGACGTGAAGTTACAGACAGGGCTTGCTTGATGTAAATTAACTACGTCACATTTCCATGGGTCCATCTAATGACCTGAATTATAGTGTACGTTTAGTTTTGGATTGCGTTCGTTTCTCTCAAGACTTGGTATCCTCCTGGCTTGTAGTCAGGGTCCTCTCTGGCCAAGAGACTTGAATGTTGCCGAGTGAATATACCTTGATGGGCCGAATCGACTTTTCTTCACATGCCATGGTCCTAGAACTCCCGTGATCTATACTCTTTACTCGAGATTTCAAGAGCAATTCGTGGCTATTAAAGAAAACTGTCCAGAAAAAATGTCTTCTACTATGATAAAACTCAATTCCACTCACAGAACGACTAAAACTTGACTAGTAACTGGAACAACCTCTGATGAAAACAGTATCAAATCATGATCACTCCGTTAGATCCGGCCTTGATCTTTCTACACTGCTCTCGACACTTTACTTCTTCAGCTGCTTCGAGCTCAACAACCTCATCTTCAGCCGCCTTGACCTCAACCAAGCTGACATCATCAACGACCATTTTGATGGGACCACCAAGGACTGAGCAAGAAACGATTATTTCCAGAGTCGGGTCTGGAGAGGGGGCAGTAAAAGGGAAAGAGACTTGGCTAAAACCTCTATCATCGGGCCCCGTAATGGCTGGAAATCCGAAAACGCTTTGCGATCCATAGATTTGGACGAAAAATTGACAATTAAAGTTCGTTGGAAGTGGCTTAAGGGACTTGAAGTAGACCGACACCGCATAATTCCTCCCGATCTTGACGCCGTGAATTGTCTGGTAGATCTCAGGTCGCTGCTCAGTGGACTTAATGGTGAAGAGGCTAAAGCCGTTTGTTAGTACAACGCAAAAGAACAGGGGATGCCTAAGGTCCTTACGTTGAACGCTTGCCCGTGCGAGCGGTCTCTCGGTCCTCCAAGATCTCTACACCGTCCCCGGAGAGCTTCCAGGGCTTTGCAGATAACTTGTTCTCGAATGAGGGGTTTTTGACAAGGTTGTTGGACAGTCCATCGAAGTCAAGGTCGTCTTCAACGAGGTTGTGCTTCGAGAGTGCCTTGATGAGGGCGGTCTTTTTCTCTACAACAAATGCATCGACACATGCGGTCGACGCAACCAGCGCCAGAGCAAACTGAGACAACTTCATAGTGAAGACGAACGGATTATGCGTACTTGAATGGAAATACGAATGAGTCCTCCCAATGATGGCAACCGCAGTGGTCGACGTGGTGCTTTTATGAGTTATGCTAATAGTCAACAAGGGTGACTTCTTTTTTAGAAACAAAAGGCTGGACTCGAACAATCTGGCTGACCTACATGTGAAATGCTCGGCGAAATGGCGCCACGAACCTTTGTCTTGCGGTGGTTGGTATCGTAGGTAATAAAGTCTATCACGTAGGGAACAACGGCCGATACAATACCCCAGCCACCGCATAGTTGTAGAGAACCACTTGTAGCTTGGCCTTCGGTGCTATTCATGATTACAATCCGGGTCGGTTGTGACACAAGGTGGGTGTTGTTCTATACTCTGGATGCTAGACATTTACATTCTGCCTCAGATTGACTATTACTCTTCTATACTAAGCCAATCTGGCTTGCTGGGACTAAATGAATGGTTGGAGATATCCATGGGATCTTACGTAACTACCTTGAAGGTTAAACAAACCTTCTATGACCTACAGTCTGGGAACCTTGGATTGTTTCAGCATTTCTGTTTGCAGTTGAATAACGGGCAAAGTAGTCAATCTTATCCTGTGACTAACGACTCTTTTCATTATCGTATGTTCTTCTGTTACCCTGCAAGGCCTCCTGGACAACCATGTTGACCCCATCCTCCTCTGAAAGGATCGGTGGCTTCTCAACAATGCCTGTATCGTAGAATATACGACTCTCAACTGATCCGCCCAGCCACTTAAAGGCCTCAGTTAACCCTTGGCCCCCTTTTGTGTTTGTCCCAAAAACCTCCTTGGGATACTGTTAGTGAGAGCACATTCTAGATAGGGTGGCTTACATGAGGTCTGCTCAAGAGAGAGGACGAAAAATCGTCAATGAAATAACCTCTTACTTGCTCTGGAGTCCAGGCATTCTGAAAAATTAGTCTGTTATAGAGTCGTAGGAGGCTTGGCGGCTGTTGAGAACCTACGGGGACATCTTGTTTGTTTGCCAATATTAGAACTGGAACATCTTTTCGCAAACCATCACAGTGAGATGTGAAATCCACCAATTCTTGCCTCAATTCTATGGCCCTATCAAAGTCACTTGCGTCGATGATCCAGACGAGGGCATCCGCATGCTTAAAAAACGCCCTCTCACTCTTCAGCATCCAGTTAGGTCGATCTCCACCAGCGTCAACTACCTGGAAGGTAACATTGCCGCATCTGTAAACTTGGATACCCAAGCCAGTTGTTGGTACGAGGGTTGATACGCTATCTTCTCCAGGAGAGAGATGCTCATGTAGAAGAGTCTTTTTTCCGACGGCATCGAGACCACTGATAAGTATTCGATGATGGCTAGGAATATTGCTAAATAGACTCGTGAGGGGGGTGGTTGCCTTGATGATGCCAACAGAGATCAGTAGCTTACGAGTGTAGGAGAGTAGATCAGACATGATTGATGATATTTCTTGAAAATATTCCAGGTTGTTTTGTTAGTGAATTAGATATATATGAAAGTTTAAGTGGCTGCCTAACTGCGTTAGATGGTTATTGGCAGCAAACACGTGGCGTTAAAAACAGGCACATATTATAGATTGCCTGTAATTCAGTCTGATTACTACTGATTACTTGGATAAGCATCTTTTATACAGAAGGAATAAATAAGCCGTGTATGCGTTACAGCCTTGCTATTAGAATGGATCTACATGTACAGTCCCACTGACAAAGGAGAGGCTCTGATTAGCCAGAGAACAGACTGGAAAGTATCTCAAGGGTTGGCCTCAGGCTGAACTGACTGAATGAGTCACTGCTGTTCTGTTCTGCCTACAGGTAATTTTGCACAATCTCATCTGGTGCTAATGCCTAGATTAGATGGTGGGGTAATCGAATGACGAAATGATTACTAAGTCTTTATCGCGCGTTGCCCCTCTCCACCAAAATACTCTTCTCTCTAGCAATCACCAACCAACCAACGACAAGGGCTACCTTAGTCCAGCATCTGCCTCTGACAGTTTCGCCATGTTCAAGAGAAAGCCCGATATCAGAAACTTGGCGCCCTTGCGGTCCTCGGATCGTCGGAAACTCGCTGACCAAATCATACGCGACTACCAAGTTTCTCTTCCTGAGCCGACAGGAGATGATGCGTCATCAAACTCACAGTCAATACTGCGCAACTCACTTCTACCAGAATCTACCTCATCTGCTCGCCTCATAACACCATCAGAACAAGGTACCGTCTACATCGGTGCTCATCCTGGTCAAGATGAGAGAATCCTCTGGTTCCAGACTGGCAAGAACCCTCGCTTGATACCAACCGTCTATACTCTTTGGCACAACCCCAACCTCGTTCCGCTTCTACACACGCCAGATTTTGTTGTCGACGAAAAGTTGAAACACGGTGCGGACCTGATGGTTCCTGGCTTGGTGAAAGCTAAGAACACAAGCTGGGACTCTCGAGCAAGCACCGGCTCCATCATTGCCGTCGCAGGCCTGCAAAATGATACAGTACCTGTGTGGGTTGGATCTTGTCAAATCGACATCCGGAACCTGCCCGATGATGTCCGCGGACAGAAAGGCGCTGCAGTCAAAGCACTTCATTGGATGGGTGATGAATGCTGGAGCTGGAAAGCACTCGGCAGTGGGGGACTGGAGCCACCACCGGGCTTGGAGGGATGGACGGGCTTGTCGCTGCACGCAACTGAAAACATCGATCAAGCATCTTCACAAAAGGACCACGGCGAACAAGAGCATGCATTGAATGCCAGGGATGAGCAGCCTTCTGTGGACGATGAAGCGGATGAAGAGCGGGAACCGACCACAAGAGAGGTCGATAATGCCTTTCACCAAGCCTTCCTCTACGCCGTTCATAAAGCGAAGCAAAATGGTAGTGCACCCAACTTTGGCTTGGACTTTCCACTTCAACCATCCTTTGTCATATCGAACATGATCCAGCCCCATCTCCGATACCAAAACCAACGCCATTACAACATCAAGAAGACTTCGTGGAAGAACGCGAAAAAGTTCATCAAGCACTTGGACAAAGAGAAGATAATCAAGTCCAAGGACCGAAATGGCGGAGAGACTGTCATTCTTGACATCGACTTTGATGACGCCCAAGTCACAGGGTTCAGACCTTATCGCTTACCAACACCAAAGGTGGTGGGAGAAGTGAGTAGCCCTGTAGAAGACACAGCCGGCCAAGCAGCATCGGGCAACGACCCCTCCCTAGGGCAGAAGATCAACGTCCAAATGGTCTACCGCCTTTCCTCAAAATTGGTACCGACTCTTCTTCCCTCCAAGACCGAGTTCTACACCGCACAGCAAATTTCAACAGCTCTCAAGGAATACATTGATCAACATCCGGATCTTGGAGGACAGGGAAGCTCCACCATCAAGCTTGATCCTTTCCTCGCTAACGACATCTTGGGCTCCAAGCCGTCTCAAGACGACCGCAGCATCCTCGCAGTAGGACGCATTTCCCGAAGCGCTCTACAAAAGCGAGTGTTAGAGGACACTCATCTCTGCCAGCCCTTCCACATCATCTCACGTAATGGAGCGCCTGAGCAAAAGCCGAAAGCAGGATTACCGCCGCATGTCAACATCACAATCGAGAAGCGAACAGGCACCAAAGTCGTCACCAAGATCGCCAACCTCGAGCCTTTCTTGATAGACCCGCAGGTTCTCGCGCCTGAGCTGCAGAAGAAGTGTGCGGGTTCGGCGAGCGTGGGTCAGGCGAGTGGTGCCAGGCCTGGACTGATGGAGATTGTCGTGCAAGGAGATCAGAGAAAGGTGCTTGTGGGAGAGATCTTGCCCAAGAGGGGTATTGATGCGAAGTGGGTGGACATCGCAGACAAGACGAAGCCAAAAAAGAAGAAGTAGGGGTTGAAAATCAGTCTAGCTGTGCCAGAACATTTCGATGTATGTTACCTCTAGTGTCTTGGGGGTACGTTAAGGAGCACTATATCAGGGGCTTTCATAGGAAATTGTCACTTCGATGATAGGCAGGTTGACTCGAGAATAAAAAACGTAATCAGCAATGATAATTGAGCTGTGCTCTTGGTGATACAACACCATCACGTGAGACTTGTTGGCAACCATGTTCTGGCTCCGCACTTCGATATGTCCCCAGCCTAGTCTTTCAAGGACCGAGCTGTCAACTTGACACTGTAATCTTTTCGAACCGGATGACGCAGTCCATACATATAGTGAATACGAAATATGGAGGGATGCACCACGAGATATGACGAAATGGGACTCCTTCCGGGACCCAACAGCATTCTCCCATGGACCATACAATGCCGCTGACCAGTATTCCGACGCTGTTGCCGACGCTGTTGGATATTGGGCTGAGGCAGGGATTTTCGGGGGCGTTGTTGTATTTGACAGAGGAGAGACAGAACGCGAGGTGAGCATACGAACTTGGCCTCTATGACCATCAGATAGTTTACTCAAATTTTCTAGTGCAAGCAGATATACATTCACGGATGTCAAGAAGATGGCCGCAAATGATATAGCCTCCTACAAAACAACGGTTCGATCAACTCATTCGCTTTTTACTTGACGACAACGATTATGAAGCAGCAACGGAGTGTCCTTTGCCTTTCTTAAAAATCTCGCAGAACCGTTTGCACTGGGATCCTTGGGATGCAATGGCTCGCTTCCGTATTTTCCTCCATAGATACGAGGGCATTATAAGCCCAGATAAGCCAAGGGCATGTTGTCGTACAGGTGTTGATTGGCCTAAAATCACTAAGGACTTATTTCTTGTCAACACGATGCACGATCGACTGGAACAAAAGCAAGTGGATGAGGAGAATGTCAAAGTGGCTAAGAAAGGATTGAAACAGGTTACTCCCTCATCACCATTTTGGACAAATAGTGTACCGAGGTACCAATAGACTGCAATACATTGAGAGCACCGATTCTAGGCTTGCTTCAGTCGAGTTGTTTAAAGCCTGGTATTTCTGTCTTACGTTAACTTCCCATCAATTCGTAGTTCAATCACCTATCCTTTGGGGCCATCCCAGGTCTGGGTAATAGAATCCGTGATATTTCACGGCTAAGTTCGGCTTTTCTTCTAATGGATACCCGGCTCATGTCAACTCACGGCTTCCAACACCCCGTACGAGCGATTGGAGCGCATCTTGGTGTCTTTAAGTTGACGTCGTGGCAAGGGTATGACCCAATCGGCAGAGATCTCGTTAAAGTAAAGCCTACGCCAGGCCCGGAATGATATTCTCCGCGTCCTCAATCAAGAAGAATAGTGACAGCTTCTTCCCCGCACCCGTTCACGCGGGGCCCCGCAACAGGCAATTTGCCGGGATACAAACAGGATCGACAGGGGTGAGGAACGGGCTCTACTTCCAGAATGGGAGACGTGGCTCCATCTACAATTACCGCTCCATTAGCAAGCGGGCATCATGAATGGAGAAGTCCATGGACTCCAGCATCGACATCACGAGGCCTTCAAGGTCAGGAACCTGCCGAGGCAGGGTAGCAACACCTGACTGAGAAAGGGCCCTTACTTAAAGCGTTCCAGTCCGCCGGGTCAATATTGATCTTCACGACATCGTCATCACCTTCCTACAGCCAACATGCGCTTCCAATCTCTTCTCTGGGGAGGGCTCCTGAGCCTCTCGGCAGTCCTCGCTGCTCCGACGGCAAACTCGCTCAATGACAATGAGCCTCCTACGCTCGTCAAGAAGGCCCTTCCCACCTCGACATTCTCCAACAATGTCATTTTCTCTCCTCCCTCTAACGCTGGATGGACCGACCCTCGTGTTCTCTACTCGCGTGCCATCCAGATTTCAGACGGCTCCCTTATTGCCACTTGGGAGAACTACTCTCCTGAGCCGCCTCTGGTCTACTTCCCGATCTACCGATCCACCGATGGCGGTGTGAAGTGGACCCAGATTGGAAAGGTCGAGGACACGGTCAATGGCTGGGGACTACGATACCAGCCTGATCTTTTTGAGCTGCCCCGTGCTATTGGCAAGTTCCCTAAGGGTACTCTCATCCTTACCGGAAACAGTATCCCCACGGATCTCAGCAAGACCAAGATCGATGTCTATACTAGTACCGATGGAGGCAAGACTTGGGCTTTTGCTAGTACCATTGCTTCTGGAGGAGAGGCTCGACCTAACAACGGCTTGACCCCTGTATGGGAGCCCTTCATGATGTATGTTTCCGTTTCCACCAAGCATCTGACAACGATAACTAACTGAAAACACAGGGTCTACCAGGATAAGCTCGTCTGCTACTATGCTGACCAGCGTGATCCCAAGTACGGTCAGAAGCTCGTTCACCAAACTTCTACCGATCTGCTAAGCTGGTCCGCCGTTGTGAACGACGTCGTTGATAACAACAACTATTCCGCTCGCCCCGGAATGCCCCAGATCAAGTTGCTGCCTAACAATCAGTACATCTACACCTACGAGGTTTGTGGTACTGCTGGCTGCCGAGTCCACTACCGCCTTACTTCGAACCCTCTCAATGTCATCGCTTCCAGGGGCATCCCTCTCGTTAGCAACCGCGGTACTCGTCCCGTCAGCTCGCCCACTATTGCTTGGAGCAAGGTCGGCGGACCTAATGGAAGTATCATCGTCAGCGGCGGAAGTCAGTCTCAGATCTTTGTCAACAAAAACCTCGGTGCCGAGAACGCCTGGGTCGAGTTCCCCACGCCTCAGCCCAACGCGTACTCGAGGAGTCTTATGACTTTCAGGGAGAACGACAACTTTTTGCTTATTATCGGAGGTGGACGGCTCCCACCTAGTAGCACTAACAGTGTTAGTCTGAGTGTTATTGACCTGACGCAGACTGGCCTGTAGACTAGTTAGATAATAAAGTTGCATATTCACGTCATATGTTGGGAGACAGTTGCACTTGACACTGACTTGCACTCCATATCCAGACAAAGCTGCGTCGCTCGTCGCCGACATAAAGAACACCATGAAGTATCACCATCTTACGCCACTTATCAGCTTAAAAAAACATGTTTTATTGATTTATGGTGCTTCGAGAGGGAAAAACCTCTGACGGATTTAAAACCCTCTCGATACACAGCAAAGAAACATAGCTACTGTTGATGCAACACACCAGTGTCCGACCTTGTTAAAAACGAAAGGGAAGGTACCTTATTCTTCAGGCTCAATTCCATGCTCCTCCATCCACTGCTCAAGCTCTGGCGCTGAGAGCGACAAGACTTTGATGTCAGTGGCATGCGTTGCCAACAGTTGTCGGCCTTCCTGTTCTCCGGTGAACACATACTGAATCCCTGTTTCGCGACCGTAAGCCCCGTCAACTTTGAGAACACAAGCATCGGGGACCTGCTCCCACGACGAGAATCTGTGGTAGGCGCGGTTTGGTCTGCGGGCAATGGTGCCGATAATGAGTGTCGCTCGGCGGTACTTGGAAAGTGCTCTGGGCAGGTCGCTTTGAGTCCGGCAATGCCAAATCAACTGCTTCCACTCAGGGTCAGGCCAGTGAATGCGCTCGATCTCATCGCCCATGTTCTCTAGCACTCGATTTGGAATAGAGAGCCGAATAATGACAACGGATTCAACGTCATCTCGCCTCTTGATGTAGGCAGCATAGTATTTGGCGATTTGGAAACTTGGGGTGAAGTAGTACATCATTTTGGACCCGCTGAAGTCGGACGGGGGAGAGCTGGTGAGGACTTGGACGCGGTCTAGCCGTCCCTGATCATCGAGAAGACCTTTGATTCGTGCTTGGTCTATGCCCTTGTATAGCACAGTCATTCCTGGGGCATTCTGGGCAGCAATAGCGCTAATAGAGGTACAGCTGTCGATAGAAATTGCCGGGAGTACATCACGCTGCATCGATGAGATGCTTCGTCTGCCGGGGTGCGAGGCACCAGACGACGAGGACAGACCAGAGAGTCCCTGGCCAGAACCTGAACCGCCAGGGCGAGAACCAGCACGTTGCAGAGCGCGTTCGCGCTCACGGGAGGCTCTCTGGATGTCTTCAAGTCCCCCGTAGCGTAGCATGATGGTATCTAGCACCCATCCGGCGCAGGTATCATTGAGGCGGAGATACGTGAAATGACCATCCATGATGGCCTGCTGCAGCTCGGTCGCTATGCCCCAGTTCTGCATGCAGCTGTACCAGGCTGCATTGTCGTTCTCCCAAACATCAGTGGAACGTCCAATCTGGCCTTTGAGGAAGTCGAGGAAATAGACTTGTAGGCCACCATCGTCAGGATCGATCTCACGCTGGGGGCCGTCGGCAGGCCAGTTGCTCCAATGCTGCCAGATCTGGGCAGCCTTCGTAGTGGAAAACCCGACGTACTCAACTGTCGCCTTGGAAATGAGCTGGTCGGGAATTGTTGCGAAGGCATCGGGCTGGGACTGGGGTTGCACGTTGAGTGGGATGTGTGCGTTTTCCTCGTCACTTGATTGGTTAAGGCGTCGCTTGTGAACTTGTCTCGTTCCGCGGACCGGGTTGACAGGACTTGCCAGCCCGACGCTCATCAGTTGAGCCGCATCAGTAGGCGCGAGGATTTCGGTCGAAGATGAGGGCGAGGCACGGTGCATCTTGGCTGCTGACCGAAAATGAAGCGATGAGTGTGTAGAGATAGAGCTAGGTAATGATCAGTAACCACAAGGATAGGTAGAATACGAGAGGTTCTCACTGATAGGTCGCCTATAATGAGGCAAGTAGCGGATGACGTGGGCAATAAAGCAGGCGGTGGTCGATATGGGTGACAGGAAGAAAGGTAGCAAGTGGTTGCTGTTGGTGAAAACTTCAGTGACAGGAAGAAAGGTAGTGAGTGGTTGGTGTAGGTGATGGCTTCAAGAGGAAGGAGGGATCAAGAAGGATATTTATATAACGCGATCAAGGCAGATGACTCACGCTTCCGCGACGATATGCATAAAAGCATAAATAAAATTCATGCGTGAATCACAGTAGATATGGATGCCAGTGCTTTGCCAGTTTAGGGAGAGTTTAGGCATAGCGTTAAGATGGTCTAATGATTGAAGGTTTACTGTCTCGCATGAAAAAATCTTAACCTCTTTGCACAGCGTCTAAGCATGCAAAAAAGGCCGTGGCGACAATACAATCTGTTGGCATTCGGTTCTTACGGTTACACTCATTATTCGATGATGTAAATCACTCAAGTTGTTGTGTAATAAAAGAAAGAATTATTATATATATATATATGTAAAAACAGGATCTTCGGATATTTCAACAATAATAGACTCATGCCCAAGTCAAGACCTTCTATCTAACTTTGCATGCCTCTCAAAGGCAATTTGCATACATAATAACAAAGAATACAGTTTTTTGTACATTATACGCATCGTCGGCCTGATGCAGCACAATAACCTCCAAGCCTCTATATCTAGCTTTTCCCTCCAAGAGTTATAAATAGCTGCTTTTCCACCCGTGTGATAGACAAAGTTAAGACCTTTATAACTCAAAATCAATATAAGTTATCCTTAAAACCTACACATAACTAAGTTTAAAATAAACAGACTGGCACCTTAACGAGCCGGAGGGTATTTAAACCCTCTGCAAAGACCACAGTCCCTCGTTAATAGCCTTGCCAATCATCCCTCAACCGAAGACCTAGTCCAAGTAAGTCCAGCCCCCAAGCTTTCACTCAACCGCAAAGCTGACCTAAAGAAAGAATTATAACCGAAACCGGCAGCCTCCCTACCTTTCTCTTAT
>JAATHB010000366.1:0-19806 GCA_014822075.1 Fusarium buharicum | reverse complement strand
TGTTTTTATATACTTATAATAGACCATATTCCAGGTGTAACCTAGGTACTGAGCGACTGAAGACAAGCACCAGACTGATGCACCGCTGTATTGAGTGAGGTAAAGAATCTAAAAGACTATATACCGCCGCATTAATAGGTTGCTGTAAGTCGCTGAGTCAAGTAGTCCCCACTAGTAATATCCTCATATTTCTTGTCCTTCTCCGATGAATAAGTCCCTGGTAGTGCGCAGATCTTGTCTTTGAAGTTTGGGTTACAGAAATAGCTGAGTCCAGGTCAGTGTTCAGCTCAGCCCACAAGAACGTCTACCTAGAGTTTCACTTACGCAATACTATAGCGAGGCGGATGCACGTCTGTGTTGGTGGGAGGTTCTACCACGCGATGGATAGTGCTTTTGATGGTATCATTACTCCATCTTGCGAGCAAATCCCCAGCATTGACTACAATCGTACCGTCGATGGGCGTTCCATCAACGAATTGGCCATTTGGGCTTTGGACCTGAAGACCCCCACGCTTGTCTTGGAAAAGTAGGGTGATCGAGCCGTAGTCCTAGATATTTCATGTTAGTAAGCTATTCGGAACCCATCATTATAGAGCCAACGTACGCTGTGTGCTCCAGCTCTGACCGTGTTCGGATTCTTCTTGAAAACACTAGAGTCCACAGCAGGATAGTGTAGCAAGCGAAGTGTATTATCGCCAACATCAAGAAAGTTGTCAAAGAAGCTCTCCTCAAGCTTCATGCCGACTGCGATCGCTCTCATGACCTCAATGTGCGTCTCTTTGCATAAGCTAAAGAATTGCAGCATATCGTCCTTGAATCCCTTGATTGAGTCTGTTTCTTCCGGCCATCGGTTTTGATGCTCCTCTGAACCTTCTCTCCCAATCTCGTAACTCTCTTTCAAGTCAGGCGCAGCGGTTCGTACTTTATCCATGTTGTTGGCATCCCCAACCTGGGCAAGCTTTTCACGACCAGGAGCTGAGTATCCTCGGTTTGCCTTGGGGGTAGTCCAGCTGACATCCTGCTTATTCTTGTCAGGCAGCGCAAAGAAATCACCAGATCGTTTAAAGATGTGATCCACGAAATCTAGAGGAATAGCATGATTCTTTAGGTAGATGAAACCAGCGTTCTGGAAGCCATGCAAGATTGCATTTGCAGTGGCTGATCGTTCTTCAGCGCTGCCATTGAGAAACTTGGAGAAATCAATGAGCTGCAGGGATCGTAAGCTTTTTGGCTGTGAGAATAAGGCGGATGAAGACTTGCAGGAATGAAGAGACCCTCTTTGCTAACTGCTGCATCAATGGCCATAGCGAATACTTGGGCTATATTAAGAGTATATCGGAAATTCTAAAATGTAAATAATCTCGTTCCCTTTTGTATAAAATGGTTCTTATGTAGAAGCAATTCCTTACACTTCGAGATCAATGTATCACGGCAGGGTCCGGTTGAAAGTGGCGTGATCAAGGATGTTATTCATCAGTGATAAGGCCGTTATTTATTACCACGGTTTTGCTTATTACTTTCCAGTCCAGAAGACGGCTAGGTCATAAGAGACCAGGATACAGAGAAAGGAAGGTGATATCCAAAATCCCGCTTGTCCGTATGGAGTGTGCGGGGGAGATAACCAAGGATAGTTTCTCTTTCGACAATTGGCTGGAAGGATGACAGTCCCTGCTGGAATTTATGGTAGCTTGTCTCATCCAGCGGGTATTATGAAACTGCCTTACACATCCTTGCCCTCATTCACCTAACCAATGGTAGTTGAAGTTGAGCTGCGAATAAAGCCGTCAGTAATGTCTCACATTTCAATTTCTATATGGTAAGATCCGGCTGAAAAGGACCTTCGACTGTGATCTGAACGTGGTAAGGCTGGCTACCGCCTCCCTGATCAAACAGCCAAAAGAGAGCATTTGAGACTTGACATTACAGGCTTGCACATGTGGTTCCGACCAAATATGTTTAAGCAAGTGGTATAGAAGGAGAATATTTACAGTTACTGTGGTTATACTGTTCACTGCTCCAGTTAAACAGTTGGCTTCGGAAACCATTTCGCTCCGTAACAAGTCCCAAAGTGTCGATCCAACCTAGATAGGAGATTAACCGAGCAGATCTCAGTCTTATTCCAGATCTGCAAACAGTCACGGCCTATCGGCTGCTATCTCTTGGCCTGCCATGTGGCAAGATAAGGAATGCCGCCCGCAACCGGCAAAGACTTTGTTTGCAAAGATTTTTCGATACGGCACATCATTTTCGTTCCGATATGGTACGAGACCACGTGCTCACCTCCGATAATTGACGAAACGATGCGAGCTTGAGCTCTATAATTCTTTTCACTTGTGCAGGGTTCTTCGTTTTATCCACAAATCCTCGACCTTAAAGTGCATTTCTGTTCTGTTCTGCTTAAGCTAAGCCAAAAATCCACTGACAGAATGCGCTTTGCTATCGGAAACAATAAACCGCGGCAGTCCTCTATGGATATCAACACCCAACCTGACCCAGAGGATGTGCATTATCAGAAG
Source organism: Fusarium buharicum (assembly GCA_014822075.1). Lineage (NCBI taxonomy): Eukaryota > Fungi > Ascomycota > Sordariomycetes > Hypocreales > Nectriaceae > Fusarium > Fusarium buharicum. The sequence goes on along the minus strand of JAATHB010000366.1, from coordinate 17,290 downwards.
CAAGAGGATACCACTTCGGGAGAGGTTTTCGACACCGGTGAAGATGGCGTCAACTTTCGAACAGTGAAATGGCCGCATGCTTCCATGATCTTTCTCAAAGGTTAGCTGGAATGCCAAAAGTTGGTTCACTTACTGACCGCTTACACAGCCGTCTTTGCAACCGGTGTGCTCGCACTTCCCTCTTCACTTCACAACCTAGGAGCCATACCAGGAGGATTTGCCATTGTCATGTGGCAGTTTATCAACACGTACTGTGCTTTGATCTTGGGAGACTTCCGGTCTCACTATCCTTCCTGCCACTCAATTGCCGATATGGCGCATGTCATTGGGGGCCCAATTCTCTACGAAATCACTGGATTCCTTTTCATAGTCGGCTACATAATATGTGCGGCTTCTGGCGTCGTCGGTATCTCAGTTGGTCTTAATGCCTTATCAGAGCATGCCATTTGCACAACCTGGTACTCGGTAATAGCCATGGTCCTGGTTGCCATGATTGCTGGTGTACGAAAGTTTGAAAAGATAGCATGGTTCACATGGGTTGGATTCCTGTCCATCTTCATTGCTGTCCTGATTATCGTGTAAGTTACGGTTGAAAGCTCAAGATGGGCCATTGGTTTTGACTGACTGGGTTCATAGGATAGGTGTGACAACACTCGATCGACCGGCCGCTGCACCTCAAGCTGGAGATTACGAGCTAGGATATCGTACCGTGGCGCCAGCTCACTTTGTTCCAATTGTTGTTGCACTGACCAACATCTTCTGCGCGAGTTCAGCCAGTTCAGCATTTGTGCCTGTTATTGCCGAGATGAAAAGACCTCAGGACTACTCTAAGGCTGCAATCGTTAGCATGAGCTTTGTAGGCGCTTGCTATCTCTCAATGAGCCTTGTCGTCTACCGATGGTGTGGTCAATGGGTTGCTTCACCCTCCCTTGGAAGCGCTGGTCCTCTTCTCAAGAAAGTGGCTTATGGAGTTGGATTTCTGGGACTCCTTATCAGCGCTGGTTTGTGGGCTCATGTGGGAGCAAAGTACCTCTTTGTTCGCCTTCTTCGCAAATCACGACATCTCACGGATAACTCGTTTGTGCATTGGGGTACCTGGCTTGCTTGTGTGGTGTTTATGGCTGTATCCAGCTTCCTGGTAGCTTCGGGTGTCCCGATCTTCGACTACGTCCTTGCAATTGCTGGAAGTCTGGCGTTTGCACCTCTGGCACTCATTCTTCCAGGTGCTCTGTGGATGCATTTGCACAAGAACTATTGGCTTGATGGAGTATGGCGTACGTTTGTCTTTGTCTTGCACTGCCTGTTGATGTCCCTCGGGGCTTTTATAACTGTTGCTGGAGCCTATGGTGTGATCCAACTGATCACGGATGCGTATGCTGATGGCTCAATCGGGTCTGCCTTTTCATGTGCCGACAACAGCAACAGTGTTTGATCTTTAAGCTGAGAGTCCGAATGAGAAGCATGCGGAATTGCTTTTCTTCTGCGTAAACACATAAAGAAGCCTACACTGTTCTTAAACTTTTAGGTAATACATAGTGCCTAACACCACGATGAAGTAATCCAATACTGATTGAACAGATTTCTCTCAACAAATATTGCTATTGCTCTTCTCCAGTCTTAGTACCTTTCCAAGTTAGTTGCCTATGGCTCAGGGGTTGTCGCCCTCCATATGTTTATCGTTTGCCCTCTGCACAAGCCACCAAGGATGTTCAGTTGCCATCGGATATGACAAGAGAGGCGGCTCTCCAACACCCGCACCAAGGATGCTTACTACCTCTACCCAACCACTTTTCTGGTTCAGTTCTCGACCTGCTGGAGTCAAGGCCCAATGTGAAAACGTATCCAAGGCTGCGATAAGCTGTTCTACCTCCCACATCCCCTCCCAATTGGGTTGACTTTCTTTGCCTAATCGCTGCTCGAGGAGGTGGAACCAGGAATTTTGTGGAAGGTTGTGCGATAACCTCTTGACCATGATCCATTCCCAGTAGGGAGGGAAGAAGCCACTGCTTTCAAAGTCGATTATTCCACAGACTCTTTTGTCAGCTATAAGTATATTCCCCCAGTCCAAGTCCCCATGTGTAAAAACGTTTGACTGTCCCTCCATCAGCGCACACCTTCTGTTGACGTACGCCATAATGTGCTCATTCGATAGATGAGGTGTGATTCTCTCCATACTAAGGTCTCTGGAATCTCGAAGCCCAGCTCGGAGAGGCTTCCGAAGAAGTAGGGCCGCTTCAACATAGGGAGAGTTCAACTGCCGTAGTTGTTGGACTAGCGACACCACTTCATCAGTAATCGCCTCGCGTTCGAGGTGGGAAAGGGTCGGCCAGGCTTTTTCTAGTGTTGTCCCCGCCATGTTATCCATGACAAGATGTTCAAATTCTGCCGTCGTATAATACTGGCGAGCTCTAGGAACAGGAACTGATGTTTTTGTTGCAATTAGTTCTAGGTTTCGCTTCTCAGCGTCTAGATTTGATCTTCCGATTCGCGTAGATTTGCGGACAGTGCCATCTTTTTGAAGGATGACTTGTCGGTCTTTAACCGATCCCATAGTGAACGGATGTTCTATCTCATGCAGTATCTCTGTGGACATATTGCCTGGAGGCCGGGGTTCGGCAAAGTGGGTTCGACGCAGGTACTGATGAGTAGCCTCTCGCCGAGTGCGACATCCTGGGGCGTTGGAGAAGACCTGGTCCTCTGGGATAGTTTCGTCAAAGAAGCTGGTCATATCTATGCTTTTAGTGGAGAAGCTTGTGATGGTTTGTTCTTTTTATGTGACTGAGGACTCGAGCGTTCCAAAAGGAGGCCCATCAGAGAGGGGTAGAATCATTACACAAATGATTTTTCCGGCCTGCATGCATATGCTGTTCTGGTGATAACACGCCCAAGCAGGGATCGGTCTGCTAAGACCGGGCGTGGCGCTAACATAAATGGAAATCCCCTCAACAGGACAAATCCTTGATTACACATTAGCTTTTTTGCAGTACACCAGCTCGTTTTCATAGTGCGACTTTCACTCTATCTTTGCCATTGCCATCGTTAAAACCAGCCGTTAACAATGTCGTTTAAATCGGAGGGAATTGTTGCGCGGGGACCATTCTCTGATGGAAAGTGGGCGATTGAACCCCTCACGCTACGTCCTTTACGCCACGATGAAGTGCTCGTCGAAATGGTCTCGTCTGGCATTTGCCATACTGACTTGCATTGTGGCGACACAGCCGATGACTTGAATGTTCCAAGTGTCTATTATCCTAGGGTATTGGGACATGAAGGTAGGCTTAGCTCTCTTCCAACTCTTCCTATGCGTGCTTACAAGCGATCATCTTCAAGGCTCGGGATATGTGGTTCAAACGGGCAGCGAAGTTACGCATGTTCGTCCAGGCGATGCTGTTCTCTTGTCCTTCGCCTACTGTGGCGACTGTCATGTCTGCAAAACAGGTCCACGTTCCCACTGCGTCAACTTCTTCGATATCAACTTTATGGGCGAGCCTGTTTTTTCTAGCTCATCCGGCGAGGAAATCGGTGGCCGCTTCTTTGGACAATCTAGTCTCGCGCGCCACTCAATCGTCAGCAGCAAATCGGTTGTCAATGTCAACAACCTTGGCCTTACAAAAGGCGAACTTCAGATCCTCGCGCCTTTTGGTTGTGGTCTCCAAACTGGTAGTGGAACTGTCATCAACGTAGCAAAAGCCACGGCCGACGACTGTATAACCATTGCGGGTATGGGAGGAGTAGGTCTTGCGGCTGTAATGGCAGCAAAGAAGATAGGCTGCCGTGTCATTGTTGGCATTGACAGACTCGAGTCTCGTCTCACACTTGCCAAAACACTCGGTGCTACACATGTAATCAACACAACAGGATTGGAGATGTCTGAAGTGGTGGAGAAGATCAAAGAAGCAGCGGACGGTTTGGGGTCAACCATCAGCATTGACACCAGTGCCTACCCGCCGTTGCTGGCAGCTCAAATGGATGCAACACGATACATGGGACAGATTATTCAGGTCGGAACAGGCATGCCTGAAGCGAACGTGTCAATTCATCTTCAAAGCTTCATGGTGAGCGGAAAACGCTATTTCGGAGCGGTACAAGGCCATTCCAGAACGGAAGAGTACATCCCTCAGATGATTCAATGGTGGCGTGACGGCAGTTTTCCACTGGAACATCTAGTCCAGCAGTTTGATAGCGTGGATTTTGTCAAGGCTATCGAGGCTATGAGGTCTGGCGCGGTTGTAAAGCCAATCATCAAATGGTAGTTCAGTGTTTCCCAAGACTAAACAAACCACCAAAATCAACCAGTTTCCGAGTTAATGACTCTTGTTACAAGCTATATAACTTTGCAAGCATCTCAAATTCAAGATGCATACCTAGTAACAAGAAACATGGTTCTAGTGGAAATGCATGTGGCACTATAACGATAATGTATTGGAACCCAACTACCTAAGTGTTAAAGGCCAAAGCTAGGACGATATCACCCATATCGAACGTTACCAGCCTGCGCCCCAAACCAGTCTTCTACCTCCCTTGCCTCTTCACTCGTCGCATAGTTGATGATGGTGCTTTTGGTAGTCGTGTAAGCATGGTATGCATCCAGTCCGTTCTCGCTACCAACGCCACTTGATGTAGTAGCACCTCCCCAAGGACTACTCGGGTCATTGCGATGGTGCGTGTTGACCCATACAATGCCAGCCTTGATGCTTTGAGATACTCTAAAGGCCTGACTGACGTCTTTTGTCCATACTGCAGCGCCTAGCCCGAACTCAGTGTCATTGGCCAGGTCTATCGCCTCCGCTTCAGTCTCGAACTCTGCGACAACTATCGCAGGGCCAAAGGCTTCTTCACGCCAGATCCGGCTCTTCAAGATACTATTTCCATCGATAGAGACGAGAATTGTAGGCGGGTAGAAGAAACCCTTGTAAAAGTCTGTTCCATCAAGTTCGGACACACCAGTCAGACGTTGTCCTCCACAGACTGCTTTTGCTGTGCCGCTATCAACAGCATCATCGACAAGGGTTTCCAGGTTCTTCAACTGCTTGTCAGAGATCAGTGGACCCATAGATGAAGAAGAGTTGGTTGGAAGCCCCATCTGTTGGCGGATCAATGCAGCTTTCTCATTCAGCTTGTCGACGAATGTGGCAAAGATAGATCGATGAACGATGATACGCGTCGCCGCAACGCACGTCTGCCCGCTGGCTACAAATGCTCCAAAACATACACCGTTGACTGCGGCTTCAAGGTCGGCATTCTCCAGCACTACAACAGGTGCTTTCCCTCCCAGTTCAGCCGTCAGACGCGTAAGATTCTGTCCTGCGAGGGTGCTAATCGCTCGCCCGGCAACCGTGCCGCCAGTGACATCAACCTTTCTCACAAGAGGATGACTAACAAGTGCTTTACCAGTCACTACTCCAAGACCTGGCACAACATTGAACACGCCGTCTGGAAGGCCTGCTTCCTTTAGGATTGGCCCCAACTTTAAGCTAGTCAAGGGCGTCAGCTCGCTCGGTTTGAGTATGACACTGTTTCCAGCTGCGAGAGCTGGGGCTAGCTTTTTGACAGCAATCAACAACGGGTGGTTGAAAGATGTAATCTGGACCACAACGCCTAAGGGTATGCGGTCGATCCAGTTGTGGAGTTTGCCTGTAGTGGGAAGGACTGGCCTCTCTTCAGTACGAAGCACTGCAGCGTAGTACTTGAACCATCTAACTAAAGAAGGCACTTGGGCTTTCATCTCTCGGATGGCACGGCCCGTTTGCTTGACCTCGAGAGCGATGAGGGGTTCTAGCTTAGCAGTGAGGAGTGCCGCAGCTTTGTCGAGGACATCTGCACGTGTCTGGCGAGGACAGTTTGACCATTCTCCTGAGTCGAATGCCTTCTGAGCTTTCTGGATGGCGAGTTCAATATCCTCACTAGAGGCGGTTTGGCATCTGGCTGGTGAGTAACGGGGTTTTTGCCAAGGTAGACCGAACTCACTTGGCCACGTTCTCGCCTGTGGCGGGGTCATTGATGGACAAACTGACGGAATATTAGCATTTACATTCATCGCATCATTGGCGAGTGGGCTTACGGTTCACCATGTCCGACAACAAACTCGCCGCCAATCCAAAGCCGATACTCGTCCATCTTGCAATTTGGCTGTGAACTGATCTCTGTAACCACTACTGAGATGCGATCAATGAGATCAAGCGCCCTTTTACCGGGAGGTGTGCCGTAGCCGCAACAAGCGACGGAGGAGTGCGTGTAGGTACCGTCGGAATACTTAACGGAGAAGGCCGGTCCCCGCCGAAGGCTGGTTATCACAAAGCCGGAGGTGTACAATCAAAGAGGAGATGCCAAGTCTCCAGTATCTTCTTGATCAGGCTAAATAATCCTTGCAATCATTCCTTATCAGCATTTGCGGGGTAGAGATGGGTCGGAGATATCTTGACACACGCCACAGCTTTGTCTGATAGGTAAGATTTAATAATTGCTATTTCAAAGTTTTGGCGGATAACTAATCAGTTTGAGAGTTGCCAATTCTGGAAGCTGTCCTCTTGCTTTGGTAGGTCATGAATCGATGAGATAATTCCCTCCACCAGCCCTTGGGCAACACGTAATAACAATAACCGAATCGACTCCTAATTTCTATGCTATGGCAGCTGCTCTTTATGCGTCCCGATAGTCAGTCACTTAATGGAAATGGGGATCTGCTTTCTTAACGTCTAGTTCCGCTGGTATCTGGTGATACAATCACTAGATTGTCGGAACCCGGTTGTCTCTGGATGTACTCAATCATTGATTTCTCGGCATATAGTCAGTGATCAGATCACATTACAGTGCCAAAGAGGTGAGAGCTTGTATCGGAATCAAATAGAGTAAAAGCAGCATCACTTGCCTATCGATATGTTGAAGAATGCTTGCTTGCGAGGCATTTAGATCCATTGTGTTCGTTAATAAACCATTTAGCTTTCTGAAGTTAACTTACACCCGTATTCAAGCAACCGGCCAGCTCCAGCATCTTAGCTATGGGCTTTGTAGTGATCGGAGCGCGGTCTCTGTCCATCTTAGGCCAGGTGTGCCAGGTATGCCCACCCCAGTCCATCTACTTGTGTTTCAATTTATGGGCGACAAGAGAAGCGTGGCAAGTCGGAGTGAATACCTTATACGGAAGTCCAGGTGTCCGGTTCTTCACGCAGCAGAAAACTGTTACTTCTCGGTGGACGCCGATTCAAACCTCAGTTTCTATAAGGCACATGTTGTGACGCCGCAGCATTCATAAATGGGCCATAAATCTGTTTGGTTTGGAAGAAATATTTAAATTCTAGCTTACCGCGAGCCGCCCTTCATTGAATCGAGTCTGAAAAGCCTTCGCCAGCTATTATGTCTATTGACTTTGAGAAACTTATAATATCAAGAACAGGTTCCTTGAAAGCCAAGATTGTCAACTTAGCATCGCTACTTTTGATACAAGAATTATTTTAAACCCCTTTTAATGCAGACAGAAGCTTGTCCTAACTGACAATTATATCACCGGATCAGAATCTGACATCAAGAAATCTCCAAAAACAATTCGCATTTTGTAAATCGACCGGTATACGATCTAGGGTTATTCTTCCCCTAATAACCGCAGCACTTCCTCGAGACCGATACATTACATTCTTGTTCACACAATTCGAAACGGACTTGAGGTGCTGCACGTTCTTATATCCGATCTTGTGCATTCTGTCTTGCAAAGAGTTGATACCTTCCAAGTCGCAAATCAGGTTTTTGAGTTCTGGGCTGGTTCACTTAGCGATCTCCTCACTCGCCTCGTATGTCCATTCGATCAACTCCGCAGTGCTGGCAATGACGTGAGTTTTACTCTCAAAGCAGCACTACTTCTCGCACTCGAGGGATTCCCAGATGAGGAACACCCCATTGTGAGCAAGCTGAGGCAAATAGCATTACCACCGACTACAATGTTTGTTCCTTGCTACAACCCTACAAAAAAGACCAAAATGCAAGAGCGGCTAAGAGAGTCGAGGTCGGAAAGACACGGCTTCTTTACTTGGTCATCTGGGTATTACTTCGAACAACTTCTTCTCTTGGTTTCAAGGTAAAAAATCGTCTATTTCATGATAGTATGTGGCTAGTTTCCAGTAAATCATCGCGTTTCATATCATGAATAGGCAAGAATTAATCTTGATTGAGACTATTTGGAGAGTCATCAACTCTATTAGTACCGAATAGGCGAACACCAATATCACCAATATCAGGCTTAATATGTTCTTTTTACATCAACTTCGGGGTTAAAAGCACTAGTCACGAACCCATTACTGTCAGGCCACTTTTGCGAGGCAGTTGCAAGACCAGGTTTGCTGGGCAAAACTGACAGGAGCGAGATTTTATCGACCCCCCACTCTCTATCAGGGTCAGAATGGACGGAGCACTATGTTAAGACATATACATACTGCAGAAGGTTGATGGTAGCCATGATGGTACCACCGGTCACCAACGAAGGGTCAAAGACACAAGCATGCTTCATCCAGGGCTCCCTTTCGGGCAGTTTGTTGTAGTACTCGACTGGCTGTGGTGAAGCCTTGTCTTTGACCGCAACAGCAATTTTCTCTTCTGAGTTTGGCCTATCAATCGCCTTTCGAGCAGTTATTTGCGTCAATTTACTTCAAAATTGTCGAAGCTATTTGGGTTTAAGAGATGTATTCCCGAGTCATGCCAAAAGCTTGGGATGAGCTCGTTGGAACTGATCAAACTGCTAGTCGACATCGTGTGATGGATTTTGCTTAGAATGAGGGTTAGAAAAATTTAAGCTTGCTTTTTCAAGTTAATGTTAGGGAAAAAAGATATTTGAGATTTCTAAGAAGGTGTTCGCTGTGTACTTTTTCTTATTTTGCTCTGGTCCTCCATATAACGTACACAGCATGCAATATTGCTAACTACTGTCACTTTTCCTAGATAGTAATCAAGACAGACTCTTATCGACATGTAGAAATAAGACAAACACTGGTGCGCCTTTTCGAGGAGGCGAGACTCGCATCTCGGCTTCCGAGAGCTCCCCCTCATATTGATTGAGACAACAACAAAGCGGTCAGCGATACATGCACACCAGGGTGCTTGATTAAGCATATCCCCCTCAGGACTTCGGCGATCAGCGCTCGAGGCTCTCATAAGAGTTCATTCACCGATTCTATCGTTTCAACCCTGTTTAACGGATAATATCAACTTTGCTATACTCCCAACATGACGTCCGATTACGACTATCTACTCTCTCTGCAGGCTGTTCGCGAGCAAGCGGCCAAGGTCTACGATGCTGCCAAAGATGGTAAGCTGAAGCATTTCGAGTTCAACCCCGCTCGCATGCAAGATGTAGCTGACTATGTCGCCGAACTCATCGATGTAAATACTATCAACTGCCTGTGGGATCAAAGATGCTAATTCTGCTCTCAGCGTGACTTTGGACCAGATCGATATGATAGCATCCCACCTCACGGCCGCTGGCAGCATTTTGAAGTGGGCGGCGTTGAGCGTATCGATGCATTGATCAAGCGATGGCAGAGCGAAGCGGTCAATGAACTGGAAGTGATCCGACGATTGGTTGACCTCTTCTTTGTTTCTGTTCTTCTTGATGCTGGCGCTGGTGATGTCTGGCGTTTTGAGGAGCCTGGAACAGGACAAGTGATTACGCGTAGTGAAGGAATTGCTGTTGCTTCTCTTTACATGTTCACGGCTGGTTCCTTTTCCTCAGATACTTCGCAGAAGGAAGCGGTCGATGGTTTGTTGAAACTTGCTCTGCGATAACCAGCACTACTAACAGTTCTGCAGGCAAAGGTCTGTTGTCGCTCAAAGAGGACGACTTTGCGAGAAGCTTCCAGGTTTCTGAGAACAACAGTATGCTTGGCGTTTCATCTCGAGTCCAGCTGTTGCAAGCTGTTGGCTCATCCTTGCTCAGTCTGCCGGAGATCTTTGGACAATCAGGTCGGCCTGGCAACTTGGTTGGTGAGTTTCAATCTTCAAACAACTGGTACTGCAACGAGCATAGCTGACCAAACTAGACTACTTGGTAAACCTCTCTTCTGACAAGAAGACGATTGACTACGAGCAACTTTGGTCTTGTCTGCAAAAGCTGTTGATTCCCTCTTGGCCGAGTAACCGCACCGTATTTGACGGCAAGCCGATTGGCGACGCATGGCCTTTGGACGTTCTAGCTGAGAGCCAGTCGAATCAGAGTCCCAGAGACAAGATTCATCCCTTCCACAAGCTCACTCAGTGGCTTGCCTATTCCCTTTCAGTGCCTTTTCAGCGAATCCTGGGTTACAAATGGGACAACATCGAGCTCGGCACTGGTCTTCCCGAGTATCGCAACGGTGGATTGTTTGTAGATCTCAAAGTTCTTATCCTGAAAGAGGAAGACGAGAAAGCAGGTACCAAGGCACCAGGTCAACTTCCCGAATTTGATGCTGCGACGGATACGGTGGTAGAGTGGCGTGCTATGACGGTGGTGTTGCTGGATGAGCTGCACCGCACTTTGTCTGAGCGGTACAAGGCACGGGGCATCACTTTGACATTGCCTCAAATGCTAGAGGCTGGTACTTGGAAGGCGGGGAGGGAGCTTGCTGCTAAACTGAGACCAAAGACCAAGTCGAGCCCTATTGTGGTCATCAGTGATGGAACTCTGTACTAGGTCCGAGGTTCTGAGAAGCCTTTAGGATGCATACTTTTATGGCTTTTAATGATCTTACTTATGTACCCACTCCAAGCATACACACCTAAGCCCATTTACACTCATCTTCCGCTTCGTGAATAACTTGACCTTGCAGTATGAGAAATACAAGTCCAGCCTACTATCAGAGAGGGGGTGCAACCTGAAAAGGCGGAGCTTGAGGGGTGCAATCTCGTCTCCAGAACACTTGTGGGCGGAGTAGACCGTTACCCTTGTCCACCTCCTCAGTTCTACCCCACATCACGGTCGTCGTCAAGACATCTATTCATTGCATGGTTTTAGACTGGACAGTTTTACCTGTTCTTCGTCCATTTACTCTTCATTTCTTCACTATAACTCTTCTCAAGATTCACAATGGCTACAACCAACAGCGGCATCGTCGATGTCCATACACACATGTATCCCGAGTCATACATCGACATCCTTAGACGGCGAAACAAAATTCCCCTAGTCCGGAAGTTCCCTGGGGCAGAAGATCCTCGACTCATCTTGCTTGAATCTGAAGTCCCTCTTCTCGATGAAGCCATCCAGGATCCCCAGGCTCGACTGCCTGGTCGGCCTCTGACAGTGCATTATACCGCCGTTGAGCAGAAGATACACTTTATGGACACCCACAATATTGAAACGTCCGTCGTGTCTCTTGCGAACCCATGGCTTGACTTTGCGGATGCAAGCGAAGCTGGCGAGCTTGCTCACTCTGTCAATGAGGAATTCTCAGCTATCTGTGCACAACACCCTGGCCGTCTCTATTTCTTTGCCGCCTTACCCCTCTCGGCAACTGTCGACACAATCGTCGAGAGTATAGAACACTGTCGAGGTCTTAAACACTGCAAAGGTGTCATTATGGGAACGTCTGGTATCGGTCAAGGACTGGATGACCCAAATCTGGTTCCTATCTTCAAGGCACTAGCAGAAGCCAAGCTGCCCATCTTTCTGCATCCTCACTACGGACTTCCCAATGAAGTATTCGGCCCGCGTGCAGATGACTATGGTCACGTTCTGCCTCTTGCCTTGGGCTTTCCGATGGAAACTACCATCGCCGTGACAAGAATGTATCTATCCGGAGTCTTTGACCTGGTTAAAGACCTCCGTATACTATTGGCTCACAGCGGAGGAACGCTACCCTTCCTGGCTGGGCGGATAGAAAGCTGCGTCATGCACGATGGCCACTTGCAAGCGCAAGGAAAACTTACACCAAGCCGAAGAACTGTGTGGGATGTCTTGAAAGAGCAGATCTATCTCGACGCGGTAGTCTACTCGGACGCAGCTCTTCGGCTTGCGATGGAATCTAGCGGCTCTGACAGAGTCATGTTTGGAACCGATCACCCCTTCTTTCCTCCTTTGCAGTCGGATGTACAAGGCCAGTGGGAAAGTATGACTTGGAATGTAAAGGCTGTGAACGGGGCAACGGAGGCACAGGAAAATGAGAGAGCGGGCGTTCTCGGGCAGAATGCAGTCCGCCTGTTAGGCCTTGACTGAATATCATGCAATAATAGCTGATCAGGTAGGAGAATGTCCTGCCTGTACACCGGTCTCTCCTCATATGTACACATCCCAGTCCATGCGGTTACTCTGGCCATGCTGGTAGCCTCCAAACCATGACCTCCCTCAACAGTGACCTTGTTTATTCTGCCATCTCGATATTCATTGGCATGTTAATTCCTTCCAACAGCTTGATATAGTCAATGCCATGCTCCTTCAATGTGGCCGCGACCCTGTTCATGCCTTCAGGCCCGGCGGAAACAGCAAGACGGATATATGTCACAAAGCTCAAAGGATCCATAAACTCAACTCGCTGCTTCTGAAATCGACTGAGATCCGCTTCCTGGGTGTCGACTAAACTTTGTAGCTGTAGGGCTTGCTTGGAGAGGGATTCGAGAGCCTCGTTAGCTGTTTCAAGCTCATGTTGCTTTCCTCGGACCTCTTCAGCCAGCTCTTCCCGAGCGGCATCCGCGTCCTCTTTGGCGATAGCGAATGCTCTGGGGCTGATGAGCTCGATGGTTTCCTTCTGCTTCTCGAGATTCTCTTCGTTCTTGAGCCGAGTTTGCAAAGCCTTCTGACTTGCCTCGAGAGCATCTTGGCAAGACTTGACGCGTTCTTGATGCTCGTCCAATTTGGGTATTTGTGCTTTGTGCGCATCAACAGCGTCTTGTAAATGATTGATTTGGACGCAGAGGCCATGGTATTGTTCATTCGACTTATTGAAGACATCTTTCAGTTTGTCCAAGAGCACAGTTTCCTAATTCTCGACACCCTTGTCGGTAGTTACTAGGGACGAGCCTGTTCGGTTGTTATCTGGACGCTTTGCAAGAGTTTCAGATCCTGGAAGAGCACACGGCGCCGTGCGCTTGGCTGATTCGGGCGTCGAGGGTGATACGGCGGATGATGCGGTCGATTGGGTGTATACATGGTCCCCTTGGGTCGACAGATCGATCGTTTTGGCTACCAGCAGGCGAAGTTCCAAGTAGTCGTGCGCTCTTTCGAGGTCTTTCAGTGTTACAAAAGGTGTGTCACTGGGAGTCGTAGTGTGTCGTTCAAAAGCGATAGTTTTCAGGACTTCTCTGACCTCGTCCAACATTTCCTGGGTGGGTATCCGCTCTGATCTTGTGTTTGAGAGAACAGACTTGATAATTCGGTTGAGACCTTCTAGCCATTCGAAGGGCATAGACGGAGGTGACGCTTCGTTCAACTAGATCCAAGGCATCTCTCCCACTGCTTCCTTGATCGAATTGCAGAAATTGTCGTGGTGTTCATGCAAGTCAAGTTGATGTCGGAAGGCTGCTTGCCCCTTTGCGAGCTTTGGGGTGTTGCCTGGCGGCTAGGAGAGCGATCACGGTGAGACATGTCGATTACTAAGGTATGTAGTAGAAGAGATATTGATGGGACGACAAAAAGAACAAGATGATGCAGTTGATAGTTGATAGTTGATGCGATGGAAGAAAGAGATGTTGAAGCCAAGCACCAGTACCAGCGGCCCGTAAGGCTGAACTACCATATGCCCCACAATCGGCGGTCGGAAGAATAGAATGGCCGACGCATGTATCAATTCAGGCGGATTGCTACCCTGTGGGCAGATAACATCTGAATTTGCTGTTCTTATAATAAAGAGTTATGATATTCTTTATGTTACTGCATAGTACCTTTATATAATAGTAATACTATTCTAATGACACATAAAGTTAGGCAGTAGATTACTTATTTTATTGTAGGATATTATACAGTCTGGGTAATGCAATGAAGGGTCAGAATCATAAATTTATTTACCCGAGCTTCTCCACCTGTCACGATATGTTGACAGGTGAGACTTTTACTCACTCATTACAGCCTCTAACTGAGCATTCATCACTTCTTCTGTCCAACATTAACCTCCTCGCCCAAGAAAGATGGCGGGCCGTTTGAGAGAGATGAAGCTGCGTGATCGGCGAATAGCCTTGTTCGGCGACTCCCCCCCACCTCCAAGAAAAGCCGCTCCCTACCCAGAGGGCGAGGTTATCTATTACTGCAACGATCGCTTTGTCGTGCGATGTGGCGATACTGTTACTAAGTACACGAAACATCCCGATGGAATGGGTGTGAACCCCCAACCAAACGAGGCATTGGCGCTGCAATTTGTCAAAGACCACACGACAATCCCTGTACCTAAGGTCATTAGCAGCGATTGGGATCGCATCACCATGGAACACATCGAAGGTCAAACATTGAGAGAAGCTTGGCCATCGCTCGAGTCTCACGAGCGCTCTGAGATCCTGGCTCAGCTCAAGGACTACATAGCTCAGATGCGTTCCCTGAAAGGTCTTTACCTCGGCCGTCTTGACGGACAAGGTGTTATCGTTCCCAGCATGATGACCCGTTCAGGTGGTCCTTTTCGAACAATGACAGAGTTTCATGATTGGCTTGTTCATCCGCCGAAGCGCACTGAAAATCAAACTATGCATTGGCACCAGATCACAACCCATCTTGGTGCCGAGTATCCGATCGTGTTTACGCATGGAGATATCTCGTCCAGAAACATCATAGTGCGTGACGGTCATATCGTCGCCCTTTTGGACTGGGAATGGGCTGGTTGGTGCCCCGAGTACTGGGAATATGTATTTGCGCTCCGTGGACTGGATAAGGTTGATTGGGAGACACTGGGAAGTCATGTGCCGTCACTGTTTACATCCCGCCATGATCTAGAGTATATTTTAATGGGTTTCATTCTCACACTTTCTTAGTTAGATGGCGCTTTAGCGCTGACTAGTACAATTTGACAGGATGCCATCGCTCTCGGGTATTGGCCTCGCCAGTAACGAAGAACTCATTCCCTCCAGGTCTCAAGTATCATATTCCAATACGTAAACAAGACCAATGTCATGCCCCCTAGCTGCACACGGCTATTCCAAAGCACCTTCGAGCAACTTCTCCGTGAGATCCCCTTCAACATGGCTGTACCAGTCCTGAGTCTGGAGTCCATGGGAAACAATGGACTGAAGACCTTCGAGAACAAAGTTTTGACAGTTCCAATCGTCGTCGTGTTCTGGACGGTTTATTGGAGTGGCGGCGACGATATTGACCGGGTCCATTTCTAGGCCCTCTCGCACCTGTACAGCCCCGGCGTTAACGTGGGCTATGTACGTGACGCTTAGCGCCCATGTTATCTTTTTGTGAATCCGGTCAACCCTCCAGGGTGATTGATCATCATCGCGCTGGGCGTGGACTGTCTCATTGAAGCGTGGATTCTCAGGGGATGTGACATACATGAGCACATGTCTGTTGAAGTAGAAGTCGGGAGCCCCTCTGAAGATGTATATAGTGATGCAGACAGTAGAGTAACGCTGGCTTGTGTGACTAGGTTGTCCTATCATCTTGCTACTTTTCTAGACAAGGAAGTGGTATGATGAAAACTTAAATGTACGTGTGATTCAAGAGAATAAAGATAGGAGACGAAAAACTGGAAAGAAAACGTATAAACCAGCTTGAGCAAGTCTCTGAGACGGTTCATCTCGTTCTGAAACATCACCTATTTATACCCTTTCATCCCCCATAGAGGTTTCAGTAACATGCCATCGGCGGTTAGCATAAGGAAGCTGAGCGATAAAAATAACGCACCCACGAACTATAAGGCTGGGACCAACATGTTGGCGACTGCGCAATCAGTCATCCTTTACATCTCGAACCGGGTTGTTCTGAAACATTTGTTGGCTGGACTAGCTAATTGATGTCTTTCATCCTTGGAAACGACGTGGTCCATCAGCCATACGCAAACCGCAAGCGCTGAGCGTGGCTCATACAGTATTTCTGGGGGATCATACCAGGGCCGCAGGGTTGTCGTGCTATTTTAATTAACCGCCAGATGTAGCATAGCTAGGTATCCTTGGATCTCAACTCATGGTAAGCCTTGAGAGTACAGATGTAAATAATATGAATTTCAACAATTCCGGTTCTAATTGGTTAGCATAATAGATAATGTTGGTTAAGGTTAAATAAGTAATAAAAAGTTCATTAAGTTAAAGATTTAACAGAAAAAAAGTTAATAATATCATTATTGCTAGCTTTTCTGATTCTTGAGGTTTCTTATCTCATCATCATTCCATTCCGACCTCGAAAAAGCAAATATGTCCGCAAGTGGCTTGCGCGTTGGGCCTCATTTCGTCATCAGCCGAAAGGCAAGGGATAGAATGGTAACTCTTAGCAAAATATCTGCAGGGCTACGCAATTTATCGATGAATCGTCCTGAAAATTCCAGGAACCTAGCGACGGCCCGCAGCGGACAGAGTAAGCCAAGTTGGTTCAGCTCGACTAGTGCCAATATTGTAGTAGACGGCGTCCCCAAAAAGGCATAACTCGACCAAAGGGAGCAATAGTCTTGAAACACAGAGATAAGACAAGGATAGAGTTGTCGTATTGGAATGATACTCCTATCTACGGTATTCTCTCTGTAAAAACATGCTCCACTTTGATGTCTGACACTACTGAGAGTACACAGTACATATACCAATAGCTCTCGCTGCAAATGACCCTAGATCTCTCTCCTCAACTCATCTCATCTGCTCCAGCAATAAAAATGGTCTACTCCGCTCTCACCAGGCACCCCAGGGGACTCCGTCTGCTCGCTCTCGACGGAGGTGGTGTTCGAGGCATCATGGGCTTGGAAGTCCTCAAGGAGCTTATGCTCCGTGTCAAGAAGCGCAAGGGCCTTGCTGAGATGCCTCGTCCAGCAGACTACTTTGAACTCGCTGGCGGAACCAGCACCGGTGGAATCATGGGCATCATGCTCTTCCGTCTCCGTATGACTGTCGATGACACAATCAAAGAGTACGACAGAATCGCCAAGGAGATCTTCAGCCCCAAGATCTACGGTTGGAACATCGGTTGGATGCCTTTTGCATCCAAAATCAACAACAGCAAGGCCCTTGTTCAGGACAGCCGCTTCGATGGTGCGTCTCTGAGCAAGGCTATTGATGAGGTTGTCGAAAAATACGGCCTGGACGCAAACGATAAGAAGCTCAAAGGGAATGCGCCTCTCCAGCACGAGGGAGCTGCCCGCATGTAAGGATCTACTCTCCCTTTTGGTGAAGACCGAACACCTATCTAACGCTAAAAAGGTTCTGCTGCACAACT
>JAATHB010000365.1:0-19969 GCA_014822075.1 Fusarium buharicum | reverse complement strand
GGGGAGGGTGAGCGTGATAGATATTCGGGCTAGGATAAACTCATTTAGTTGAAGATCGTAATCGATCAGAGCCTCTAACAAAGGACATTCTCAAAAGTCCATGGTTTGGGTATGCGATTTCCAGACTGTCCAAGGTTCGTGCCATCGACCCTGACCAACAATAACACATTTATGAATATATCTCCTAGTTTGAGCAGTTGGGTACAGCCGAGGACGAGGCACCGATAGGCCTTGTTCTGCCCATTTATTTGCTTGGCGTTTCTTCTGTAATAAATCCTCTTCTCTGTGCATACATTACATATTCACAGTCAGATTCACTTGACTCGTTGGGTTTGGAGTTTCACACTCCTGCGTTTCGTAGTCGTCATCGATAGGTTATAACGTCTTGGTTTCATGTGAGCCACCCCGAATGCCATCGGCTGGCCACCAGGAACCCTGTCTCCAGCTCTCAGCTAAACGGGTAACCCGCCTCATCGGTGATACTACCCTGTACACCCGCCAAATCGTTACGGCCCCATCTCCTGGGACGATCAGATTGTTTCTTGGATACCTGCGGTGCGTTTGGAACGTATGTAACCTAATACTGTGGCAAGCAATAGAACTCCGTCTAAAAACGCCTTGATTGTTATGGTAATCGCATATGGTCTTTCGGCCAGGTTTGTTAGAGCTGGAATACTCTTGATCTTAAGAAAATTAGACTAGGTATCCTAGCGAGGTCCATCCATGCATGTCCCTCATTTTGCCTTTAGGATCTTCAGCTGAGTCTCGTGCCCAGCCATACCACTTCGTACAAGGGTAGAAACAACGATAGCCCCCGTCGCACAAGTCGATAGGTAGGTTGCCGTTGAGGCTACAGCAACGTTGGTTGACACTCAACCAGCGAGCGTTGCGTAACATGCATGTATCCACCGCCCGACCGAGGCAGTAGGGCGGAATGGCCGTAGCATTCAGTACCATCCACACGGAACCGATTGGCGGAACGATCAGAAAATAGAAACATGGGTTCCACGGCTTGAGATGCGGCACAAGAATTGGGGGTTGCATGAGTAAATATGAGTTTGGTTTGTCATGGTGCAACACCAGAGTTCGAAACTGACGGACCGTAGCTAGCCCCAAACCCCCAATACCGGCAAGGTACTATCTCCATCATAGAAGCCCCCGAAACCGTTCGGACTGTCATTCTCGCATGGGCACGTCATACTGCAGAAGGGAGGAGATTGTGAGATTTCCCCCATCAAACCCTAGATCCGCCATTTGACAAAGGGCATGGGTTGTCGAATACCCGGAACAAGACCGACACAGGTGATTGGCCTACTTGCCCCAGAACCGTACTAAGTAGCGCAGCACTTGTCAACGTCGAATTACCAGTATCCAAATGACCCTTGCTCGCCCGCGGGATCGACACCAAGACACGGGTAAAGCAGGTCAAAGCAAGACCAAGATTGACTCCCGTCCTGTGGACACCCCAATTGTCGAGTGCCGACATTAATGAGATCAACCGCCGTCTGTCAGCTGCCCTGCTGCCCCAGAGGAAAGGAAATTGTTTTCAGAGGCCTCATCAATTAGCATCAGCTCCCTGTCAGTCTGTTCCCACATCAGTGGCTGTCGATGCCAGATGGTCCCGTCCCGCATCGCGCCGATCAGAGCAAAGGATCCTAGATACCGGGGTGAAGGAATTTCTTACCTGCCACTCAATGTTTGATGTATGCCATGATGGGCTGTTCGACCGGATGGAAGTGTGTAGCAAGGAACTATTGCTTCATAAAACCATAAAATAGATAGGTAAGGTAGCGAGCGCAATAGCCTACCACCAAGTGACTCTCATCATGTTAACCCCTGCAATAATAGGATAACTATTCCCGGGTAAGATTACAGCTATCCATGACCGTGATTTTCCAGTCGCGTGGACCCTTATTGCTAACCCTGAGTCATGTATGATGAGCCCAGGGTTCCATTTGAGCCGATTGCGTGAAAGAAGCAAAACTACTATGTGGTATATTGTTTGAAGTAAAAGTCGCGAAATGAGGCAGGAGGGGGAAAAATATCAAATAGAGTGCATATCCCAAAACAAGGCCAGGATCCAAAAAAGCAACAATGACTGCGCCGTCGATTGCGGATAATATCCGTTGGATCAAATCATCACTGGAACCCCCCAAAAAAGGGAGAGAGGGTTCGGTAATGAAGGCCGGGGCCATTGAACGGCTCCCCGATCTCTCCACCAATGCCTTCGGCCAATCCCCCCTGAACACCATCTTCTCTCGATATCCGCGCCCTTGGGCACCGAAAAAGCGTTGCGTTGACGGATGCAATCACATCCAGCTCACGATGTTACCCTGGTTTTCACTCATCCTTCCCTGTTGGGCTTTGCTAAGTGCCAATTCTGGACTAGCAGCAGCGTATAGAGCAGTAGGGCCCCCCTCGCTCGGGACACCGTCGAGGCGGTAGTCAGATGCATCCATCAATCATCGATCAGTCATAATTGAACTAATCACCTGAATCAACAAGTCAGTTCCCGACGTTGACTAGACCAGGCCAGCTCGGATGCAAACATGGCAGGGCTGGCTGGTAAGAAAGCCAAAAGTCTCAACTCAATGTTGGCGGGTACCATGAACCGAAAATGCCAACATGGAGTCGAGTAATCAGGAATAAGAAACAAATGAAAGCGCCATCCCCGAAGGGAAGGGGTCCCTATTGGGTCCGGGCCGCTCTGGGCGCCAACCAAATGGAAGTGTTTTGGTGCCGGCAAAGTGGACTTTTGTTTCTTAAAATACGATTGAAGACGGACGCAATGGCGAGCCTCGGGGATTGAATGACAGCACTTATGGCACTGTAGAAACATATCTAGAACACTTGAAAAGCCTCACATCAGGCTATGGATCAATAACCTACCTATACAGAGTACATACAGTTCGGACAGCCTGGTATAAACCCTGGGCCTGCCTGGGTGATTGGGATGATTGGGCGCTTACGCTATGGAGCTGCGTGGGTCTTGGCTTGGCTTAGAGATGCATCCAACCATCTTTGACGGTGGACCAGGGGTGCGCAATCGAGATTTTGCATCTGGATCTAGCTCATGACAATGCAGCCTTTGACCCTCCACAGATCAACGTCGATCCTTTCTGTGCAGCGGTGCGTGTCTCGGTTTTTGGTGTCCTTGTCCATGTCTCTCTCTGACCAACGAATGTATCTTGCGGCTGGCTTTTTGTGTTGTCCATGTTGCTGACCGTTTTTGCTACCCACCTCTCAGTCCGAGTACAACGCCGTATGTTCGGACAGCATACTCGGTTCCTGTTGTCTATCCTGGATACCTACCAACTGCCACATTCCAATGTACTTTGCTCAACTGGTTACTCAGGTGATCAATCGGATTAACTGGGAGAGGTCATGACAAGCATTTACGAATAGACGACCCATTCACATGGTTGGGCCCGAGCAGGCATCAAGTTCGACTCGAAAAGGCCAGGGACCTGTCATTACTGGCTACCAGTCATGGGGCATTCACATTTTGTAAAACACGATATGACCAAACACATTGATATAAGGGGTATTTAATTCAAATCGCTTAGCTGATCATTGCCTCAAATCACCGCTGCAGTGAGATCTTTGCCTGTCGACATCACCATGGATGCGAATCCCATTCATCCTCTTCTCTTCTCTCCCCAAGCATCATTCCAGATACTTGCGGACTGCCCTGAATGTTGATCTGGCGAGATGACAATGCTACATCCGACCTAGGTCAAATTCTTTACCAATAACTTGGCGGGTCGTGTAGTCATACACAATATGTGCAGTCCACGATTGGGGCGCTGTATGCTACCTGGACTTCTGATTATCGCAGAGCGATGCCTCTGGTAGTTGGTATAATTGTGTCTGTTGAAACCATATAGTTCACATGGCCCACTTCAAAAAGCGCCTCATCCCAAGAGAGATGACAAGTTCATGCGGGCATCCTTTTCCTTTTGGGGCCGAGGCAGCTGCTGCTGTTGCTGGGGGGAATTAGGGGCAGTTGGTAGCTGTTCTTGTTGGGCATACGGGTGTAGCCTGGGCTGACATTCGGGTCGTTCATAAGAAGTCACAGCGTTTAGGCTAGGAAGGCCAGCCGAGACAGAGTGATGTGGGACATGCAGTGGTGGCAATTTGAGCTGTGGCATGTAAAGCGAAGCAGGTTGACGAGCGGGTGATGTGGTGTAGTTGGAGCCGATGTCAGACTCGGCGGACTCGGATGAGGCAGGCGAGGGAAGGGGAGCCTCGACCCAGTGTTGACGGACGCTAGAACTTAGAGACGATAGATGTGTTCTTGGCATTGGCAAGGCCGGTGTTGAGATGGATAGTCCAGGTCGGTTATGAGAATAGAAGTCATCGTGGCTCTGCACAGCACGTCGGCGGTCCAACCTCCTGCGTCGATTTTGACTACTGTTCCACCAGTTCTTGACAGCGTTATCACTCCGGCCATGAAGACGGCGTGCAATCTCAGCCCAACGCTTTCCAATTTCGTTTACCATTTGCTCAATCTGGATACCCTCCTCAGGTGTGATGGGATCATGGTTGAGAGTTGGCTTTAGGTTCTGATGATAGCGCTCGCGACACTGCTTTGGTGTTCTTGAACCAAGAGTTTGGGCAATTCGGACCCAGTTGAGGGCACCATGTGTGTGAACTAGGTTCATGAGATAGTTATCTTCGGTGTTGGACCAAGGCCCTCTTCGCTGACTTGTCATGGTGACTGATGGTGGTCGGTAGTATGTGCGTTGAGAGTATAGGATCCTTCGAGTGATTGAAGTGTGTGGTGGTGATGTTTGAATATAGTTGAAGCCTAAGCTGTAGTGGTTGTTTGCTGATATTATAGAAGAAAGTATTAAGATGATGGAAATGATGAGGCTCTGGGGAAGGAGACTTTGGCCGAGAAGGTGGGAGCTGAGGTGATGAAATATCCGTGGGAAAGATGGATGGGTCCGATGGTGAAGTGTAATGTATGGGGAAAAGCAAAGTCGTGACACAGCCAGGGAGGGGTGTAAAGTGAAAGCAATGCATTTTGCTGCAATGGAGTGACCGAGCTTTAACACCCCGGTCAACAAACTTTCTTGATCTGCCACCAGGATGCCGCTGTCGAGAGTTTACTTGGGGCAGTGGCGCTTCTTGGCCAGGGGGGAGTGGATCTGGGTTATCTCAAATCAATCGGGGGTGTGTCAGGAGGGAAGTATGTTCGCAGGGTGTGCGTGTGTGGTGTGGACGGGCTGAGGGAGGGAGGTGCAATCAGGTCGACGACAAGGGCTAACAAGGCGACGGGATTGGCTTGGCGTCTCGACCCGCTGCCGTCAAAGCGACACTGACTGACCTGCAACTGACTTCGACTGACGGGACTCGTTTCGTTTTAGCGGCATGGGCGTGCTGCTTCTAATTCTTTAGACTGTTCTGTGGTTGGCTGAGCGTCCACCGGATGCGATGCGTTCCGTAGTCGATGAGTACAGTACCTGTATTCAAGAGCCCCATCATCTGTTGTCTGGTCTGCCTCGACTATCGACCAATTTGATGCCTTTTCTCACGATCTGATCCGTCGAGGGTGTCCCTTCTGAGCTACAGTATATTCGTTGGCCTGGCCTGGTCTCCAACGTTGATCATCCACAGTTCTTTGTAATTGCAAGCCAAGATGCGCTGCGCCCAATGCAGGCTCATAAACAAGATTGTTCAAGGACAACAAGGTCCAAAGAAGCTCTGGCATGTTGCATACAGTTGATCACAGTATTGAAAAATCACCACGAGAGAAGAAACATACATAATCCAGCGGACACTTGTACAATAACAGCTGCCGCGTGTCTCGAGTCTTGGATGAGTCTATCCTAACAGACTTTTGGAACTTTGGCAAATCGGCACGACAAAGAGCTTGACTTTTGCCTCGTGCGGAGCACATGTCACAATCTGCTGACATTTTCAGTGCACTATACACAAAGGTAGGCGTTTTCAGAAACCCAACAGTCAGTTTCTTTCGCCGTTCGGGCATCTCGGCAGTTGAGTAGTCAGCTCACAGTCGCCTCGCTTTATTGGGACGTCAACTCCATGCTTTTCTCTGTTCGCTTCGCATTAACAGCTTTATAACTGTAACCGGTAACGGATGTTCGATTTTTTCTTCTGGCCGAGTAATGAAGCCAACGAGCATCGCGTGCCATGTCCATCCAGCACCCACATATATCATCGGGGTGACAGGTGTTTATCCTCGGACTAGCCCATTCGGACCTTGCCGCCTATTCAAGCCACCAGAGCATGCCTCTGGTTCAGTCTCTTCTGCTCCCGATGGTAAATTTGTTGCATTGGGAAAGGAATTCGCCAAGTAAAGTTTGTGTATGGCCTCACCAACGACGCCGCTGGCTTCCCCCATTATGTTTGTCCATCCGTCTGAGAATGTCGCAAAGCAATGATTTAACTGCCTACCAGTAAATGAGAAACAGAGGTGAGCAATTGTGCGTCTTTCCCGGTTATACATGAGCAGTTGTCCGTTGCCCCTTAAGGGCATTAATAACAGGCAACAGCAGGCACAACCAAAGGCCCTGCAAGACTGATCGTTTGCGCAATGCACTATAAACTCGTAATATAAGAATCTCTTTATTGAGATATAGGCACTACGTACTATGCCGGTGTATAATATCTACTGACTATTATTGTATGCTATGTAGGGAAGATTTGTCGCTTTAGAGTGGCTAGCTTCAGTCAGAGGTGACAGGAGTAATGTGCAAGATCCGGATTTCATTTAGCAACTTATACTGAAACTTGTGACTGGAATGAGCAGGCTAGTTAGGGAGTAGGCCAAAACAAAATGACAATACTACTCAAGTAGTTCCTTGATTACTGATTAACTGAGTCGTTTTGACGCCAATAGTCCGGGGGTTTGAGGCTTCACCGTCACCAGCGCTGCCAGCGTCTGTGTTGTGGGTCTCGTCTCTTGAACCTGTGCAGGGACGGTTAGCGGGGGGAGATTTTGACTGGGACCGGGGCTTGAGGTAGGGCGATCATCGTCAACGGGTGGCTGCTGGCCTGAGCCCTGAGCCACCTGGTTGGGATCGTCAGGTTGAATGACGGATGCGTAGTCAGCAAGGATCAACTTGGAGGTGCTCCCGCTTGCACGTCGGGCCTATTCTGGCAGTGCACCCTCCGAATCTGTTCGGCCCTCGATTATGTTGGTGTTGGATCCTCTCGAAAGGGGGGGCATCGTTGACACCAAGGTACTGTATTTACTCCGTACCTAGAGGTATTCACGACTACCTACTTCCTCAGGTAGCGTTAGTAGTTACAAAACTTGCTGTGCCCCAAGTAATGGCCAGACTTTCCTACTCTCAATCGACCCTGACTGCAACTGCGGAACATGTTACGATATCAAGGGTAAGAGCGGAACATAATTGGATTCATCCCTGATCTTGTGAATCTTACCTAGGTAGCTAACGGTGACTATCCAGAACCTGACTCGTCTCTCCGCCTACCGTTACACTGCGATGCCAGAATAAGATTGCTACGTCCCAAATCCAGATAATTCATGGACACCTTCTGTACATCCGAATATCTGGGACCTTGACCCTACTACTCCTGCTACACTATTATCACCTCTCCTGACATACGCCGTAGCCCGTTCGTCCATGTTTAATCAAATGCGGAGAAAGCTAATCAACCCCGGAGCCCGAGGGCCGTGATAAGCAGGGGATCCCCGGAAGAAATGACGATGGACCATGAACGGCCATGGCCAACCGGACCAAACACAACGAAACGAAACGAAACGAAACAAAAACGTCCTCATCTCAATCTAAGCAAAGAAAGATTGTCCAAGGCGTCTGTCGAGGCCAGATCAGCCCACGCTCTCAAAGTTACAGTCAAGTGTGCACAGGCGTAATGAAACCACCAAGTCTTATTTCGACCAGCTGAATGTGACGCACTATTGATCGGGTCAAGCCATGACATCTGACTCCCCCCCGGCCATGATTAACATACGTAGAAACGATTTAATTGAGGTTTAAGATGATATCCATCCTATTCGAGAAGGACTCGGACAGCAGCCCGCTGACGCGCCTTTTAATTAGGCACCTACTGGCTTTTTACGACTTCCATTTAGCTCAACGCCTACATATGAGTGCCCACGAACACGACTGCCTTAACTAAAGCAGGAGAGAATCTGGATGTCCAGATGAGGATACCAATAGTCTGTCCCCGCCCCGAGGGTAATGGAGCCCCTAACCCTACTCCAGTCAATACTGGCCACTAGAAACAAAAAACCGTTGTGGCGTCAGGCCTCCCTTCCAAGACCAAGCCTTTCTTGGATCACGCCAAGCGAAACGGACAACGGTTTTTCAGCTCAGGTCAGCTGTTGACATCTGCCCCGTCCAATGATGTCGCCCCCTCCCCCTGCCTTGTTGTGTGTTTCCTTGCTGGCTGCCCTGCTTTCAGCTTGGATCCGGCCATATCTTTTACTCCTTATGGACGACGGTTATCTGAGCCTGCTGTAATGGTGGTGTCGCCTTTTTTCTTCTCACAGTTGTGCTGAATCAACAAACCACTCACCCTCCATCCAAAACACACCACCCAATGTTAGCTTGAATGGTTGTCGACTGTCTGAGACCCCCCTTTGTGCATGCACCACCCGGTTGCGGATGGATGATATGATGGTGAGTGACTTCTAGTTCTGGAAGCTTACAACCCTGACTGATCCTAGTGAACGAACACTTACCTCTTCGTCTCATGTGCTTATTTTAACTGGACGGACAGAAAGGGTCGTGATTGGCTTCAGAACCCCCCACCAAACATGCAAACTGAGTGTAACAGATTACAAGAGCGGGTATACCGCTGTCCAGCAAGGCCTCTTTTGAATTCTCCCAAACAAGATGGATTAGTATCAGCATCCAATTGGATGATGCCTTGCTTCCGAAACCTGGTATTGTATCGAGGACTCGATTGCGAACCGTTGTAAACAACACAGCACCATCGCATACACTTCCAAACATATCAAGAATGTAAACATGCGCCAAGCACCAGTCCAAGCCAGCCAGTCCTTCATAGCATGTCGTGGCTTACCTATTTGCCGCCTTCTACACACTCGATCGTCTGAGTTCTGGTCCAAGCCGCGATTCTGACGACTTCTAGTCCTTATGTTGCTGTTACAGTGATGCAATCACCTCACTCGCGCTTCCGTTTCATAGGTAAATGTCTCCGCCTTCGCCAGCGACCCATCGACGCCATGCCTCCTCATACGCCGTTTCGACATCGTTAACCCATCTTCTTGTATCAAAGAGCCCGCAATGCCACTTGCTCTCCCACAGCAACTTGCGTATTTCTGCCAAACGGCCATCTCCTTCACCGTAACCACTCCCTGACACGGTGTAGCTAAGTCCGCCGGCAAGCTGCACTGCACGTTGCTCATAATCCTCTTCATTCCCAACAATTAATTCTGACGCGGCCCTCTGTCCATCCTCTGATTTTGGCAGAGCGCCCTTTAAGATCGATGCCGCCATTCGAGAGCACATTTTATATGGATACCGAGGAAGTGTGAGCAGAGGCGTGCTTGACCAAAGAACGTCAGCTGCTGTTGTGTGTGCATTACACTCTGGTGTGTCGAGAAACAGATCACAGACCCGAGCCCGTGATATATGTTGACTCTTTGGCGCCACGTCAGTAAATATCAGGCGACCGGCAACTTCTTCACCGGCCCATGCTTTCGCTGTCCGCCGCAGATTGGCTTCTCCTAGCTCTGGGAATCGAAGCAACCATATAACTGCTTTGGGTACCTGTGCTAGGATCCGTAACCATGTTCTAAAGGTCGTAGGTTCGATCTGATCAAGTTAGTTGCTGTAGTCCTGCAAGGTGGCGCTTGCAAATTGCCATACCTTATACAGCTGATTAAAATTACCCATGATGATGGTATCATCGGCCAATGTGGGAAAAAGCTCTTTCCGCATCTTCCAGCGACGTTTTTGTTCTTGTTCCCATGTGATGAGGCGTTCACCTGCATCACACGACTGCGCATGGTCGCAACAAAAGAATGTATCGCGGCAGAAAATGATATTTTCTGAGTACATCCAACCCTCTTCGTCGCCTTCGGTCTCATCATGGAATACGTCAGTGATCTTGGTGTTTTCACGCCAGGGCCGCAGTGTCTCGAGTGGAATGGCTGTGCTATCCGCTAAGATGTAGTCGCACCATTCGGCACCTAGTGTACCTGCAAACCCCATGAAAGACATTTGAACTGGTGCAGGTCGCGCGGCGAAGATCTCATTGCGCGCACCTCGAGTATAGCCATTGAGATTGACAAGAATATGGATCTCATCGCGAACAATTTGCTCTACCAGTTTGTCCGCTGGCCAGCTACTGACATCGCGAAAAACGGGAGCTTCGCGTTCGATCTGTTGTCGATGTATAGATCGATCGCTCGTCGTTGTAGCGTAGCAAAAGGCACGCGCACGCTGAGCATTGTGAAACCCAAAGACGGATTGCATGCTAACGCAAGGTTCCACGCGTGATTAGTAACTGAGTATATACACTTCAGGGGAAAATAGGAAGCTTACAGATGAGCTAGGGGGTGATTGTTAAAGTCTGATGACACATAACCTATGTTAAGATGAGGTTTTGGCGGCGGGGGTGGGGGGTAGACTGAAGAGGGTAGCCATGGCAATCGCAGTGTTGAGCATGATATTCGGATCCCGTTCCGTTGAGAAATGGCCCGTATGTCCTTTGCTGATAATGGACAAGTGAACGTGTGAAAGGGAAGGACAGTTGGCGCTGAAGGTACCGTAAGACCAGGGGGCAAACGAAGTCGAGTATAAGGAGTTCCTGCTTCATTACCATAAACATGCCGATCGCGATACCATTTCCATTGTGTTACACGGGCCGCACGCTCTATCAAACGAATGATGCGTGAGCCCTCCCATGGTTTATTACTCCAGTTCTTTAGAACTTTCTCGAGCTGGAATGATGCGGCCAGCCCAAGGTTTTGAATCTGTCCTGCAAAAGCAGCAATGTGTTTGTCATCGAGAACACCGCGGCCCCAATGTGATGCTTCATTTAGTTGACGGTTGATGATGCGAACAACACGATTAACAAGACCACTCTCACGGCTTAACGACCGGGCATCAATGAGCAGGCCTTTGTCGTCGACATGCCATCGATCATACTTCCCACACTTGAGTATGGCTCCACCACGGCCCCTCCAGTCACAAACAGAGTTAAGGGCCGTAGACAGCCCACACACGGCTTCTGCAAAGTCTGGGTTGGAGTTCACAGCCCGCTTGTAGTATGTAATTGCGTCGTTAATGCGTCCTCTGTCCTTGACAGCGTTGGCTAAGTTGGTCAGGGCAATATCAAAAGTCCCATCGCACGACACCGCTTGTTCGTACATCTGAATCGCAAGGTCCAACTGGCCGATATCCTTGAGCAGACTCCCCAGGTTTGTGTGCAAATGGACGTGTTTAGGATCTAAGCGTAGTCCATAGTGATAATACGCTAGAGCCAGTGCCAGACCACTGCCTGGCACGATTCCAGGAATGCTGGGCTGAGAAAGCATGTCAATGTTGGCAGTCGGAAGGTTTGAGGCAGCCTGCTGAACACCAGCAAGGAGGATGCCAACGTTGTTAGCCGTGGATGGGCTTTCCTGAAGGGATAAAGACAGATAGTAGAGAGCCAGAATATCCTCCACCCCAGAAGGACGCCGTAGAATGTTGGGAGTCCCTTGTCCGCTTGATAAGGCATCTTGAAATATCTTTGCCAGGGATAAGAGCGAATTGCTTGTGGTCTGCACAGCAGCTCGCTTGGTTGAGCCTTCCGCCACGTACCGTAGCCCTGGTAAAGCACCGCTGCCACCAAAGACCAGATGTGCAGTATGACGGGCACGCTCAGGCGGAAGTAACAAAGGTCGTACGCTATGGCCAACTTGTCCGTTTGACATAGAACGAGCCTCCGCTGGCGCTAAAACGGCCTGAACTCGACGGACAAGATCCTGTATACCATTCATTTGACGACCAACGCTGATCAATACAGCTTCTTCAAAGGCTTCGGATGCCCTGTTCACCTCTTTGAGACTGTATAACATGGTCCCCTTCGCATGGATAAGGGCTAGGACACGTCCATTCTCATTTCCAGGTATGGCGTAGCCGCTTGAAGCAAAACCGGGTGTCTTCACCATCTGGTCCTGAAGCCCAGGTCGCTGATGTTGCGCCTGTTGTAAGTCAGTAATCAGATGGCTCAAAATCGAAGCGTCTTGCTTAGGGTCATGAATAGCTAGCCGATCACCACTAGTTTGCAACTGCGGGTTACACACCGAAGATACTCTCAAAGCCCGCTGTACATGGTCGATGATCTCAACGGCTTCTTTGCTGCGTTTTTTGTAGAGAAGCCCGACCAGGTGCTCGGCGGCTTCTAAGTAGCTAGGTTGTACTTCAATGGCTTTGATCCATTGCTTTTCGGCTTCTTCTTGGCGATTCAGGCAATATAGAGTGGCGGCTTTGTTTGTAATTGCCTCGACATGACTGCGAAAGAGTCAGATTAATGAACAGCCACTTGACAGTTCACCTAGGAGAAGAGCTTTACCTCGAGTCAAGGGCCGTAATTCTCGAGAACCATTCCAATGCCTCTTGATATTGTTCTAGACCATAATGAAGACATCCTCCGAGCATCATGCCATCAACCCAGCCCCAACTGCTTTGTTCGCAGAGGCTACTGAGCATATCCAACGAGGATTTCGCTGCTGCAATAGGCGATGAAGCATCCACAGAAGAGTAGTTGTTAAAGGGCATTTGGAAAGGTGCCGTATGTCTTCGAGTGTGGTAATCTTGATTGAAGCAGTTTTCCACCGAAGCCTTGAACTTTGCACCTTGGTGACTAAGTAAGGCCTCGGAAATTCTCAACCACGGCTTTGGGGGTTTTGGATACACAAGAAGTCTAGGTGACGTGTTGTGGCCCATGTTTCCCTTGCTTGCAAGCGGTTTCCGGACAGTTTGTGCGTATGCCAAAAGCTCAACATAAGACTTGTGAGCCTGCACCAACACCTTCTCTCTAAACCCTGGTTGATTGCTCATGTGGGTTGGTCGAGAGTATGGTAGCATGAATGTGTTTGGATTGAAGCCAGAATCATGTTGTGGACCAAATTCAGGGGCGGAAGTAAAAGAAGACAGATGTGTTATCTCAGAAACAGCATGCTGTTGAATGGGGTGTAAATCATGCTGTTGAATGTATCGCGGTGGAATGACGCCAGGCTGGGCGTGATTGTGGTAACTCCATGGCGAATGCATGCCTGGTTGACCGAAAGGTAACGATTCATTCATAACTAAGGGGGGAGGGCAAAATGCTCGCACATTATATTCGTGAGCTCTTATGAGTGGCTGATAAGCACTAGGAAACGCTCCTAGCATTTCGGGCTGGCCATGTGGAAAGTATTGTCCTTCGACTCGAAAGGAACCATATGGATTCCCAGAAAAGGCGCCATGATGTGATACCGTATCGCCTCCGAAAGTCCAGCTTGAAGATCCCAGGGGAGTTGGCTGGTTCTCATCACCGAGCCCTGTATTTCCAGTCGAAGATGGACGGAGGTGATCGATGGCTGTGGTGAAATGCGGTTGATGTATTAACGGGCCTGCCGGAGGAAATGCTGTGGCAGTTGCTGATCGAGGTAGAATCAAATGTTTGGCAGGAGGTGGACCATGTGAGAATAGTGACGGTGACCCGTCATATCCGGCATCGATGGTACCATTCGGAGTCTTTCGCCGGAGATGGTGTTCTTGGCGTAACTGGTAAAGGGTAGAGCCAGATGCTGTATCATGTCGCTGTGGTTGAGATGTGCGAATCGCAAATGTTTGCTCGTACGGTGACGTGATGATTCGAGGGTGATAATCGTCGAAAGAGGAGGCATCGTTGCTTGGGTACGCGGTAAGGGTATCGAGATTCGACTGCGGCGGCGTCACCGCATGAGGGGGCATCTGAAGGAGAGGCAACATGACAACGGGGTATATTGGCGAATAAGCAAAACGGGCTGAAAAAGCAGGATGAAAGGCACTGGGAGAAATCGGTCATTCATGGCCTGTAGGTCAAAGTGCATGACTGGCGGCTGCGTTGGGTATTAGAGTATCGGGTTGATTGCTGACAAGCATAACTGGGCGAGTTACAAGGGCGAGGGTTGCGCCAGTGCCAGAGCGACAAGTCCCAAGATGTCGCGAAGAAACGTCGCGTTCTGAGTTTGGCGGAACCTCCTCGAACACCCGGACAGCAAGAGAACAAGAACAGCGCCAGACGTCCTCGGACTATACTGCGTATATGGCAGTATCAAATCTATCGCATTCGAGAGGGAAATCAGGTCGCACGGTTAATAAGGGCCGCGTCCATCGCCACGCAGGTGAGTTTGGAGTCGTGTTGACAGCGCATCAGGGTTCGATGATGGTTGCGAGTTATCAGATTTCGATCAAACTTAAAGATAAGACTGCTAGAAGTGGAAGATTGAGGAACGACGTTGGTAGACAAGGAGCTGTATATTTGGCGTAGCGCCAGGTTGAATGGTGTAAAGTAGAGGTAGAATGGGAGCAGCGGGCCAGAGCACTCCACAATGGGGCGGCAGGCACGGAGGTAAGCTTGAGGAGGGGCACCTTCAGCCGAGCCACCACCCCACACACAGACTTGGTTTGCGCCCACCTCTTCAGGTAGGTTCCCAATAAACTGCTTGGTCCTGTGGAGCTCCAACGGCGACTGGGTATTGCGGTTGCTTACGGAGCTACTTACATACCCCGTAGTTACCAGATAGTAGTAGGTATGCATATTCATTTTAAGTACAAATACTCAGGTATTATCCATCAAACGAGGAAATTCGTTATCTTAGAGACGATACTTAGGTACGTTAGAATGTTTGCGCCGGCACCGAACGTCGTTATTCGCCAACCTCACTAATAATTTGATGGGACGCTCTGCTACGTTATCAGGATGCAGCATGCTCAAGTCATTGGATGTCAGCAACCAAGGTGTTGAGGATTGGGTAATCCTAGAATTCACTGGTGCAGTTCTTCACTCCCCATTTCAATCGGTGCTGGTGGGAGGATTTTGAGGATGCCAGGTTCGCGGCGCTTGCGTACCACCAAAAGAGTCAGTTCTTGATTGAATGCACATACACTTGTTAGGATTTCACAAGACTATAGTGGACGAACGCAAGAATATAAACGCTGACACCTGGCGCTCAGGTTCATAACATTTCTTTTGCTCACTCTTGTTGCATACGCTTGGACTTGGCAATCTCTTGTTGACTCATGCGTTTAAAAACCATCTTCGTCCAACAACGAGAAACGTTTTGTTATATTGCCTGAGAATACTGGTTACGTAAAACTATGCTAACCAGGAATATAATGTATCTGAAGAAGTCGGCGGAGCCAGTTCAAGACATCAGTTGCATGACAATTGCGGCG
Organism: Fusarium buharicum; assembly: GCA_014822075.1. Classification (NCBI taxonomy): domain Eukaryota; kingdom Fungi; phylum Ascomycota; class Sordariomycetes; order Hypocreales; family Nectriaceae; genus Fusarium; species Fusarium buharicum. Next base: position 4,568 of record JAATHB010000365.1, on the reverse strand, counting down.
ATCAACCGACGGTAGTCAATTGACCTGCAGCTCGCATGATTAGGTAGCTACCCGAGATAGTATTGAAATCATGTAGCCATGATGATGGACCGCCACATCCACCAGAGCGATTTTGCTAAGATGTCGCGGTGAGTATTGGGCTATGATTCTTCTTCCTTGCACAAAAATAGAAATAAACCACAGGGCAAGATGGTAGATTTCAGAGTGAGTCAAGGGTGTTTTGCTTATTTAGAATTATCACATCACACAAGGGCCAGATACATCGGGATTAAGTCATCAGGTAATCGTTCTCAAGTTCTTTTTGTTTTGTGGGAGTTAATTGTCGTTCTGTAAAGACCAAATTTACTCCTCAGGGACTATTGACGCGTTAGTATAGTGTTCTCAGTCATAAGCTCCAAAGACTCACTATCGATGTCGCCGCTGTCAATGGCTTCAATGACAGCCTGGGGAGGCTTGCCATCGACCTGGCAACCAACACTGTAGGCGGTACCCAGGATCTCCTTAACGGTGCCCGAGAGCTCCTTGGCGAAAGACTTGTAACGCATGGTGCGGGCGATCTCGATGATCTCGTCAAGGCTGACCGACTTGTTGTGCTTGATGTTCTTCTCCTTCTTGCGGTCACGAGGAGGCTCCTTCAGAGCCTTGATGATCAGCGACGAAGCGGTGGGCACAACGGAGACGGCGGCTTGACGGTTCTGGATGGTGAGCTTGACAGTCACGCGCAAGCCTTTCTGCAGCATTGTCAGCTCTTGTCCTTCTTTTACAGCCAAGATAAGTTGGAAGTCGTACCCAGTCGCCAGTAGCCTTAGCAATGTCTTCTCCGACCTTCTTGGGAGAGAGACCAAGAGGACCGATCTTGGGAGCGAGAGCAGAGGATGCACCGACCTCACCACCAGTGGCGCGGAGGTGGCTGGAGCAAGTCAATTTCAACACAAGAGATTTACGATCGGATTAACGTACATCACCTTGATCTCATTGGGGTCGAACTTGGGAGCTGTTCCTTCCGTTAGCACATGTCATAGTGTTGCGCAAGTCGACGGGGAGACAAACGCATTGCGAAGGTCTTGAAGTTGGCAGAGGCTCGTGGTTTGCGTGCCGGTGTAAAAGGAAGAAGGTTGCGCAAGGTCAGAAAGTTGAAGTTGTCAGGAAAGAGCGAGAATGAAAAATCAGTGTGCGCCCCACCTATCTCACATCTGCCCTAACATGGCGTGGATCCCTTAAGCGAGGCTCTGCTTAGTCAAGAATTTTATCACGTGGAGCTTGTGAGGGGAGGACAGGCACATTTGGCTGCGTGGCACGGTGGCTTAACCTCTGTGAAGATTACTAACGGACGGGCCAAGCAAAGAGGAGAGAAACTGGCTGATAAACCATTGCAAATTAATTAGGAGTCCCACACCCGCCAAAAATTTGGAATGCTATTTGAATGCCCGTTTATCTGAGGGTATAGTTTTATCGGGATCATTGATCTACGCCGAACTGTAAGGATTAACATCCATGGGCCTCGGCCAATGGCAGTACTCTCAGGACGGACATAGAGCCGCTTGGTATTGATGCTATCGAGTAGGTAGAAGGTTGATACCTTAGTTAGTACCACTCACAGCAAGTCTGAAACCATGGTTAGCAAAACCCATGTATCTGGATGATTCAGGTGTTAGGGCACGTACTTCATCAAATGGTCCATGAACGTCTGTAAAGACACGTCGTCTGTGAAGATCGTCTGTGCCGTCGTGGCTCCTACGCCACCGTAAGGACCAGTGGTATGTGTGGTGGATGGGTTGAGTTTGGAAAGAAGGAATCGTGCCTGAGAGCCGCCGGCATCACAAACAATGAATCGAGGGAGAGGGAACCGGTCGGTGATAAGATCCTGGATGCGATGAGTAATTGGCAGGAAAGGAGCAGGAGACTCAACATACACGGGCATCTTCCTTGGGCTGCTCCAGCAGGCCGGCAAAATTCTCGTACCCTTCTTGATCTTGGTAACCAGCCTTTCTCCACTCTGCGATCGTTTCTCCGTGAAAGATTAGAATGTGGAAGAAGGTATCCAGGAGGAGGATATGAGTTGGCTGGATGGAGGCTGAATCGAGCAGAACCGGTTGACCACCATCTTGATCAAAGGTATACGAGTCCAGAGTCGGCTGAATCATGACTAAAGAATTGCTGACGTCCTCATGGTTGAGCACGTGCCGGTAAAATGCCGTTTCATCAGGAGAGTTGTTGAAGACCTGCAGGAACTGGCTTCGTCGGAGATGAAACATGAATTGCGGATATAGTGTGAAGTTCTTCTCCAGTCGGAAGGATGAAGGGTCATCCTTCCGATAGTCAGCAAATCGCGAGCACAGACGAATCAACATCCTGTCGACCCAACGCAAGACATCCGGGCCATCATCAACCTCAGCCTTGAAGACGGCAATTCGCGACATGAGGACGGCTGCAGCTTCTTGATCGAAGGACTGAGCAATCGCTGGATCTCCAGCAGGGCCACTGAGGTTTCTAGCGATTGTTGTGACTCGAAGATGAAACTGGCCGGAAGAATGTTGGTAGTAGGTCAGGAACTGCATCATACCCTTCTGTGGCGCTTGTTGATGTGTTGCGGGACCTTGACCGGCTATCTCAAAGTAAACTCCGTAGCTTGATTTGGGATCGATTCCACACATCTTCCAAGAGCATGTGTTGCCAATACCGCATTCAGTCTCACCCACTGATATCGACTTCTTGTTGAGAGAGACAGCATGTCCAATGAGGCCTGTAACTTTCAGTTCCTTCGTGGTCAGAACCTCTAGTACAGCGTTGAAGCCCATAAGAAGGTTATCATCACCATCCTTTTCAAAGATGCGCACGAATGATTGCTTGAACATGGAGGATGTAAAACTGTCAGTCAAAATCATATGGCCGCCCGTTGAGTTGCACAACCCTTTCATTTCGAGCAGACCAACTTGATCCAGACAGCCAGCAAAGATATCGATGATGTGGCCATTGTGGGCTGTTCGCTTGGCTAGGTTGTCATAGAACTATGAGCAGAAGATTAGCATTTCCGAAAGATATGGTGAAAGCAATTAAGTCTACCTTCAGTGCTTTCTTGTAGTACTTGATATTATCTCGATCAATGTCATGGTGTGATCGAATCGGTTCCCTCAACTCAGGCCCCACGACCATGCCGGGTCCTTCAGTAGCAGGACCGCCGGCAAACAGCATAATGCGACCACCTGCATTCTGGAATGATGACTCCAGAAGACCAACGGCGACACTAAGGGCAACGCCGGTGCACCGAAGGTTACGTCTATCGTTGGCAACTGGCCAGGGGTCTTTCTGAAGGGATTCGAGAGCCTTAGTCAGTTGGAATTCAGCTTGCTGAACGGGAAGAAGGAAGCGAGATGCTGGGCCTGCGGGAAATGGCCGGCCAGGTTGAGGTTGCATGCCAGGTCGCAGGGCTGCGGATGACAAGCCAAGCATCTCCTGAACCTGCTTAGCAGCATACTCTTTGCTTCCTCGGAAAACATAGGACTTGGCGCATTCCTCGTAGCCGATTTCGTGGACGTGGGCCTGTCTAGGTGTTAGAAGCAGAAAGAGTATGGTGATCTAGGTAGCTAATATACCATTGTGCCATAAGTGATCAGACCGACGAGAGCGTTCTCGGGGAGCAAGCTTAAGCTCATCACGAGGGATTCTTTCAGAGAGGCAAGGCTGTCCGCCTCTTGACACATATCGACGACATATAGAAAGATCGGTGGTGCAGGCGCGGGTCGGGAAAGGCGGTACTCGATCGTGGTGTTCTGAGGATGTAGTTCGGGGGGGATGGCGTTTGCGGTAATGTCCTTGTAATGAGGGGGAAGTTGATTTCTCGACAGGCAAAAAGGACAGATCCAAACTCGTGCACGAACATCGACTTGACTGCACAAACGGGTTGTCAGAGAAATGCGACCTCACTGAATTAAAGACCGATCTTACCAGAATGGATTCAGGACTGAGCGGCAGGGCTGTTTGCAAGTGACAGGCTCGAAATGGAGAAGAGGAGTCTCGGGCTTCTCTTTCAAAGGGGTATAGAGCGCTCCAATAGGCACAACGAGTCTTGAAGCTTCCTAGATGGTGTGAGCGAGGGAGTGGCATGGGGAAATGGTATGCTTACCATGCGGGAGCTTGGAAACACGTTCCAACTCAGGCGAACACCATCACGATCTTCAACCTCGCTCCATTGTTCCTTGAGCGCCTCATAATCCATGGCGAAAAAGCGAGAAATGCTTAATACGAGTTTTGATGATTGCGAATAAATCACGATGAGAAGTAAGAAAAATTGCCGAGTAGGATTTGGCGGTTAATATGCGGTGGTGTAGGTAGCAGAAAACAGAGGGAGCTATAAAGCTACCTGTTCACAATTGAGCCAAGGCAACTGTGGCTGGGTAGGTGCTGTGGCTAAGGTGGAGTATCTCTTTAACTGGCATAAGGCAACAGTTAGGTACCGACATAGGGCAGGCGCTAATTAAAATAACTATAAAGATCATACCCTTAACTACACCTAAAATAGCATATAATAGAGATACTAATAGTTAATATTATTATAAATAGCTATATTA